>CAEFZX010013278.1:0-17838 GCA_903066825.1 Alfaro cultratus | reverse complement strand
AATATTAGAAATATCATCATCCCCAATAATTAAAAAAAAAAAATATATATATATATATATATATATATATATATATATATATATATATATATAGATGGATGGATAGATGACAGAACACTACTTTGTGTTTACTTGAATGTTTGAGTTTTCACAGTGTGCCATAAATGTTTTGTGTTTGGGTTTTTAACTTTTGGTTTGATTGTTTCTTATGGATGATTAATGCTTCATAGTTTCCTAATTCTTTCTTTGAGGTCTGTTTCATAGCTAATTGTTGTGTTTCCCTCCCTGAATATTTATTTCCCTCTCATGATGTTCTGTGTTTCATTTCAGTTCTCTCTTACCATGTTTTGCTCAGTCCCATATATTAATCATTACTGAATAGGTCTTGCCATATATGTTTATTCTTTTTAATTTAGTTTTAGTTTGTTCTTGAATTTTGTACTTTGTGTTAGCACACGTTATTATGTCCTCTTTAGTTTCTCTCCTGTTATTAGTCTAACTCCCGTTTCTATTATATTCACGCTCACCAGTAATAACCACTTGTGCCATTCACCTGTCTCATCATCCCCATGTTTCACCAGGTCTACCAATCATATAGGCCCTTGATTTTCTACTATTGTGTGCTGGAGTCTCTGTTTTCATGCCCTGAATCACATCTACTTCTTTGTTCTGTTCCACGTCCCATTTTTTCCGTTTCTGAGTTTTGTAAGTCTTGTTTATCACATTTTTCGACAATACCTCCCATAAGAGGCTGTCTGCAAAAGCCAAGACTGCTGGTGTCACATACAGGTTTTTTGCTGCTTGCGCAGGTGGAGCTGTGGGGGGTGAACATACTGCTGGGGAAACGCAGACCTGTTAACACCTGTTACAACACCGGAAAAGGTCCAGGTACACGCCAACCTCTGGAAATAGAGGGGTAAAATTCAAAAGTGGTGGTAGTGTGTACCAGTGAATAATAGCACTAGTGCTAGATATTCTTAAAACTCAACTTAAAACTCATTAAAGCACTTAGTGCTTTAATGAGCACCAAGTTTAATGACCCCAGAAAATAGAAAAGAGTGAACCAAAATATTTTTGAAAAAATATCAACATTAATTTACTTAGGTTAATTCTGAAAATGCATCTTGTACTTGGAGACTGTCACCCAATCAAGAATCTTAAAACTCATGCTTGGCTGTAATTTGCCACAAACATGAGCCCAGTTTGTGACATTAACTAAAAAAAGCAATGGAAAGGCCAATTAGGATAAATTTATGTTTAATAACTTTTCATTTGTTTGCAGAATTGAATAATAGTGTAATGCAGGAATTAACACAGATGATTTAAATGGTATGAATAAAGGTAACAGAATTATTAAGTTACTTCTCAGATTTAGGAAGAATCTCAACATGCTTTGACTCAAAGGTCCTTTTCCTTTGATTACATGTTAGCCAACATGTGAGTGGAAACCGTTCCACAGACCCGATAGGGTGGGGATGACATTTACTTCAAGAGTAGTTCAAGCCTCTAAAAGTTCTTTCCAACCTCTTAAGCAATCATTGTGCTTTTGAAATCATCTATGAAACGCACTTTTTTATATTGAGGGGTAACATTCTAACTTTGTCAGGCTGAGGTGTCATTTTAAAAAGGACACTGTATCTATTAATAGATACAATCTTCGTAAATGCTATTAAATACATCTTTAAATGTAATTAAAGTAGTAGAAGTTTGAGATTAGTTCAAATGGGTGCAACTTCATAGCTTGTTTTATAGAAATTCAGTGGACTTAATCAGATCATTGTCAAATAAACTTTGAAGGTATTCATCACTCATCTCTTCATCATTCTGAATCTGCAATGATTAACTGAAAATGAATGTGGCACAGAAATCCGTGGGGGAGTCAAAGCACCAAGAGAGCAGCAGAGAGTGCCTTTCAGCAACGCTTTCGCCAAAGAATCAGATATAATTACTTTCAACTGTCCTTCAGCAACCCACATGGGGTCAATTCTCTGACATTCTAATCATTAAAAGCTGTCCAGTTAGAGCTATCCAAAGAGAAAAGCTGTTTTGACAATGCGCTGTATGAAGTTATTAAATAGAGGATTTGGATACTTACTCACTTGAGGAAGTATCCAAATCCTCTTTTGGTAGTTGCAAAATCAAGGTGCAGAAGTTCATTAGACTGTACAGGAACACGGCACTGCAGAAAATGCACAGTAAATGTGAACGCAACTCCGCTCCTATCACTCACACACCCCAGGTAATTTGCAATTTACTCACCCTGCGGCTACTACAAGCCAAAATGGAGCTGGAAGGTCTTAACCAAAAGCTAAAAACTGTAGAGGTTACACTGCTGGATTTTGTCGGATAGAGTTTGGACACAGAGCCTACGTGCCGGGTCTGGTTTTTTAGGTTTGATCTAAACTCTCCTCCAGAGGAGTATCCATGGAAGTTTTGTGCTTTACAAATGTTACTATCATGCAAGAGTGGCAAAAACAAAGACATTGTTTAATGGAGTGTTTCCCAGCAGGAAAATAACCATGAACAAAAGTTGCAATGGAATGGTTCATGTGACAGAAAGACCAGCTCCAAGTTCAAATCCAAATCTAATTCTCAGATGCGCCACATACAGAATAGGTAAAAATTTTAGTTTAAAGATATATAACATTACACACCACAAGACTTGCAGATTTAAAAGGAGCAAAAGTTGATTCTCCTAAGCATTGTCTCAAGGGGCCTAGATACAAAAAAAAGGTGTTTGCCACACCTTTTTAAATGTGCATTTGCTAAAAACCATGAATCATTTTTGTTCAACACAATTATGTTATAATTTGTGCTGGTCTGTCACCTATAATCACCACCAAATTTAAAATTTGGTTAGTAATGAGACAAAATGTCAAGGAAAGTTCAAGGAGTGTGAATATTTTTGTGATGCATTCAAAAGTGCATTACAATTTATGTTAAATCTGAGTGTTTCAAAATCAAGGAACTGCATTCCTTGCAGTCAAGGTCAACTTCCCACGGTATGTAATTAATTATGACTTTATTATCTTTACCAGCAGGAGCAGATAAAGTCATGCTCTGGTTCAGATGATGAGTTGCAAATGAGGTGCATCTCAACAGTGACTGCAGAGCGGATCCATTTAGGGAATAAAAGCAATCTATCTGAGTTTTGTCCCACAATTCACAATCAGTTCAGGAAAGTGGGGTCAACTCAACTTCAAAGAGGTTCTTGTGATTCCAATCAGCTCTTCTACACACACATTTTATGAAAAGGAAACAACAAATTAGACAAGTGAGCTCTTTGTGTTGCATTTTCTTTTAAATTATTATGGGACTGAATAAAATTCATGTTTTAAAAAGTAATGCAGCTAATCTTGAAATTAAACAACTAATGACAAATACAAAAACAGTAATTAAAATACATTGCCCACAAAAAGAAGCATTCATATATACAATCTCCACATAAGCCGTTGAACTATTTATTCTAAAGGAATGTTTGTTTGCTCTTCCCTGTGCAGCAGCTTGTCTTAAACCGCCTGCTTGCCTGTGAAAGACAGGAGAGTAAATGTATTTTTCTATCTGTTCATTGAACACTTAGGGGAGCGTTGTGTCTGCCTGGGGGCAAATGCTCAAATGCAGCTGGATTACAGTGCATGACAGGGATCCAAAAGCATTTTCCTCGCCTGCTTTAATAGGGGAAAAAAAGTGCGAGCTGCCATGTAATGACCTTGATCACCTCTTCAGCATTTTAATGTCACCTGAACAACACAAATATGTGCCCTGATTGTAAAACATGACCTAATTAGAGAGGAAGACATCAAAGTTCACTGCAGAATGATTCGTTTTGTCAGTTCACACAATGAATAAGACAAAATGCAATAACAGTGAAAGCTTGAAATATTTACACCAGATGTATTCTAAAACTGATTAAGTGTTGTTCCTTCAACTTTAATCTTGACAAAATAGTCTACAATAACACACTGAAAACATGTTTTGGGTAATTTAGGAAAGTAATAAAACCCTTTAATTTTAAACACAATAGATTATATTAAGTATTAAGAATCATTGCTGTTACTCAATGATTTCCTCTGATCATCCTTGAGACGATCTTGCAAGTTGATTTAGGTTTAGCTGATTTAAATTCAGTCAACTGAACAGGATTTGGAACTGTTCAAACTTCTTATGAAAGTTAGCATATCAGAATAAAAACCACGCAATAAAGTCAAAGGAACTGTCTGTATACTTCCAGAATCTGAATGTATAAAAGCACAAATTGGGATAATGATACAAAAAAGATGCAGCATCACTGTCCCAAAAATCCCTCTGATCTCCATTACTAATAAATACAAAGGTGTGGAAACAAAGGGGTGCTCCGTAGATTAGAGAAGATTCATTTCTGAAGAGAAACAGGCAATCCTCATTACCTGGTTGACACCAGTATTACTGTTAATTATGGAGGCAGCAGCATCTTGCTTTGGTTTATCTTTAGTTCATTCATTAAAAAAATGTTGGCCTAAAAAAAAAATTAAATGCTGCCCTTAAGTTTCTTTTAATTGAGTAAATGTGCTGTGGAAATCCACTAGCCAGGTCTTTCCCTTCAGGATGATAGTATTGGTGGTAATGCAGTTCTTTTCTTGTGTTTTTTTTCAAACTGTCAAATTGTTTCTGCATTACAACATCTCTTACGTAAGAACATCAGCAGATGGCAGTAACTTCTGTGGCTGCAAAATTGTGCAATAGTTGCATTTCTAAACTTATTCAAAGCTGTACAAATACCTTGATTTTTTATTTCAGTTTAAATTTTGGCTTCAATCGATCACAAAAAACAACATCAAGGAAAGACACTGAATAAGATTATTCAGACACAATTCATTCAACAAGTACTCCCTCGTTTTATTCTTTAGGTGCATCAACGATTTTATGTTTCTAAATTTAGAGAAATCATGCTATATAACTATTACTAAAAAGACTGATTAAACATAGTGATTTTATATTTTAATTCTCAAATGAATCACCAACCAGCTCACAAACCTCAGATCAAAAAGTAAAAGAAAAATAAATACAAGTAAGCCTTATTAATGCCAACGGATGCAGGAAATTCCGTTGTGAAGCTTCTATGCTACTGAAGCTTCACAGACAGTGGGATTATCAAAAGCAGAGCAGGTTGAGAAATTACTGTCTGCTGTAGAAAATGATGCAGGGAAGAGCCGTGCAGAGTAGAACTGTGCTGTAGCATGTAATGGGGAGCCACTAGTAAATGTGCATGTCAGACAAGCTATTATCATGCTGTGCACAGGAAGTGCTTTTTGAAATAAAAGTAATCAGGCCTCATTCTTTATAACATGGTGGAGCAAAAAAAAAAAAATAGTTTGTCTTATCAGTAGTTATTTTCCAGCATTTTTAATTGGACGTTGCCTCTATTTGCAGCAGTAACACAAATATCCTAATAAAAGACAAAATAAAAACATGGCACAATTTGATTTTTTAAAATATATTTCGGCAAGAAGTGCAACTTATACACCCCTGTAACTATAGATTCTCTGTGTTACAGTGATGACTCACCCATAAAGTTCAGGTATCCCTCTCCACCTAAGCCATGTGTGAGGAGGCGGATCATCTTATGCAGCTGCATTCCACGGTCGATGATATGCGACATGGGAACCAGGGTACTCATATTGGTGTACATCTCTTTGTCCATTAGCCAGAAGGCCAAGGTCTTATCACCAACCAGGGCCTGAAAATGTGTGTGATATTTCATTATTCACAGCAGAAAAAGATGCTGACTGCATGCAGTGTAAAGTGAGATAGGATTAAATGAGTACCTGGTCGTGGCTTTCTGCATATGCGATGCACTTCTCTCCATACCGCCTGTTGGTCAGCGTGAAGACAATATTGCCCATGTCCCACTCTTCATCCTTTAACTCCTTCAGGATCTACACAATGACAGAGAGGGCTTATTGAAAAAGGGTATGATAGATGTATAGCTGAAAGATCTTTTCAGACTGACTGATGCCTTCAGCTCAGTATTTCAGTTCCGGCAGTCTTTCTACCTTTCCCAAGTTTTCTCTGGGTTACACTTCTTACCAAGATCAATCTCTGTTTTGACATCTCTATATCCGCACTGTGAGTTATGTCTACCTATAAATGGTGGTAATGGAGTTTTTAATAACTGCACTACAGCCCATGGGTAGTAAGGCATCAGCTCTCCAAACCTAAGATGGGCAAGGTCAGAACCTCTCATCCAATGGAAGGATTCAACAATAAATCCAACCGGTGGCACTGCACTGGCAAGTCAACATGCTCGCTTACTGCCAATTGAGTCATTTTCAAAAGGTCAGGAGAAGATAAGAGGTCACGAAAGCATGCATTCAAGGCACGTCTTTCAAGACGGTATCACAATAAAGAATTTGTTCACACACTGTATACAAAAAGTATACAAAAGCAACAATAAAGTAAGGGGCTGGAGAAAAAAAGCGCACAGAGAACAAAAATAATTTAATCAAGATAAGGAAGTCTGAAAACCCACAGAATCATTATGAATATGAAAAAAGAAAATGTCCTCCAAGAATCCTTGGCAATTGACATGCAGCTGTCTGAGAGGTGGGTGACTCGGCAAACCCATTTCAGAGACAGGCTGAAGTCTGCTCAGTGGAATTGGCAGTGACAGCTGACTGACATGTCAGGAAACCTTTATATTACTCTACAGAGCCATAATCCTCTGAGTAAAGAGAGTAAATTGTGCCAATCAATATGTCTGAGATGAACTGACTGGTCCCCCTAAATAAAGGCAATACGCCTCTCTATATCACCATCTGTTCACATTCAATTTTCTTCACCTTTGCCTTGTGTGGCTATAGTCATTGCCATTGCCACCAAAGACATTTACTGGGGTAATTCTTTTTATACTTACAACAGAATCTCAGAGGTTTTAACACCTTGAAGGGCTGACACATTTTCAGATCCTAGAGCTACACACTTAGGAACTCTTTAAGACAAGATCAATATAAAATATCAACTCTAAAATGTAAAAAACACAAACAATCCAACTATTTAAAAACAGGCAACTAATTGCTTGTTCTATGTTTCTCTTCAAAGCAATTCTATACCAAATATTGTAATTCTTGAATTAGAATAGACTAGCAAAGGACTGGCAGTTTTTGGATTGACCAAAAAGTAAAAAAAAAAAAAAAAAAGACATTTTCCAAAAAGTGAATGCAGCAAAACTAGGTCTGGAAAACTGTGAAATATAGTTCCTACAGAAAAAAAATGGAAATGGCTAAAATCAATATCAGCAGTGTAGTTTTTCTGTTAGTCAGCCCATGATGGATCTTGTTTCACTGTGGTACGTTTGAAGTTGACTTTAGAATTTATGTTATGTGTGACATTTTTTTATTGCTGTTTTACTGTCTTTTGGATTGTTGTATGTTATTAACAGCACATGGGGACATGCATTGCAAATTAGTTTGGCCTATAATTGTTATAATGTCAGTATTTGTCTATACTTAACACTTGTTCCATTGCAAATTAACAATAAAGAAAGAACTACAAGCTGTTTAATAAGCCATTTTAAATAAAATAAATTAGCTTATGTCATGCATTTTTGTTTTAAATTTCTGTTTGTATTGTTATAAAGTACATGATATTTCTACTCACAATGTGTGCTTCCTATACCAACACTGAATTATTAATATGTAGTTATACACAAAAACAAAATACACAAATGTGGTTTTAAAAAAACAACCGAACAACTGATAAAATTTTATGTCTCCTCGAGGCCTTTCTTGAACAAATGGATCTACCAGCAGTCCCCAAGAGATCATCACGGCTGCCTCCACATCTACGTACAATCAGACATTTTACACTTCTTTATGAATCATTACAATTCAATTCAACCGCAAAAGTGGTCTGGGAGCAATTAATTTTGGAGTGGGACTGTCGGAGCAGAGACAGAAGTGAACGGGTTGATGACTTCCCTACCACCAGCTCACCCGCATCAGCCCCGGCCAGCCGAGCTTCCTGGCACCGCTGACACTCCACTTCATCAATGATAATGAGCAGTGCACAAATCTTACTTTACAAGCCTGCTGTCAGGAGCCAACCAGAGTGCCCAGATTAATTAGACAGAGCTAGAAATAAAATAATAATAAAATAAAAAAGTCTTGCCGTGCAGGATGAGGTCATTTTGCTGCCACTGGCATGCTGTGACTGATTTAAGAGGCTCTCACACAGAGCTGGAAAGGATTTAATGGCAGAGAAAGGTTTAGCTTTTAGCCCCATTTTACATTTTTAGGTTGATCTGAGCAGCAGGTTTTTTTCCCGATGCGGACATCTCATCATATCATACAAACACTGCCACTCCTCCATTGTGAACGCTCCGTGAGCCGTTATACATTGTCACATTTCAGGTCAAACACATTTAAATAGAACACCAAGATACAAAAAACATAACAAAAAAAATTTTTTTTTAGAAAGATTATTTCAGTCATAGAAGGGAATATGCTATCCACCTCTTATTGAATGAATGAGTGGATGAATATACTTTATTAAACAGAGGGAAATTATTATTTTTTTTTATTAATTATTGGCTGGAGATGGTGTTTTGCTGAGTTTAAAAAAGAACAAATTCTCTGTCCAAGCATGCAATGGACTCAACATGAGTTCTTCCCAGTCTTTTGATCTGTGGATGAGATACTTTTTTTTGAACATTTAATTGTAATATTTAGAAATATCCTATTTTAAGTTCAGTTCCTTGGACTAGAACTAGGTCCCAAGTAGACCATCAAAAATAATCTTCCTCTCAACTTTTAAAGTTTCATCAGGAAAGCCGTGAAAAGTCATTTTAACTGGTTGGGCTACATTAAAAAAAAGATTAAAAAAAGCATGCACCGCTTCATCCTCCAACACAAACGTCCACATAACGTCACTGCTTAACAAAAGGTTTTGCCAACAGAAACATCGGTGGACTTTGCTCAGCTAAAAAGGCCCACTTTGGGTCATGTCACAGTTTCTGCTATGAAAAGCCTTGCCGAAAGCCTGTTAACACCACGCAGAGGTGGCCTCAAAGTGCAATTAAGCTGGACAAAACTGAAAAGCTGCTGCTGTTAAAAGCAGGCGTGCGAAGGGCGACACCAGCCGAGCAGGTCGGAGCGAAAGGCTGGCGATAAACCCCGCGGCATGTTTACGTAAACAAGCCGAGCTCCATCATTGCTCGCCGACAGCCTGAATTTTATTAAGTCATATTAATTGAAAGTGTTTCTGGCATGATGGACAGAGCGGAGTGACTGAGAGAAGAAATAGATTTTTTTTTTCTTTCCCTTTTCCTCCCCTGAAACTAATAAGGGGGAGCTGTTCAGACTGATATTTTCATTCAATTAAAATAAATGGAGGAACAGAAGCAAAAATTGAGACAATTGACTCGGAGGTCATTCAAGTTGAACAGCCGAGAGAAGCGGAGGGATGCCGGCGAATTCTCAGCATCAACCTCTCATCTCCTAGCCGCCACCATGGAGCCCTCTTTCTCCTCTGCCTCTAATTGTTTCAATTACATCTCAATCTATTGTAGCTGGAGGGAAGGGTGCTTGTTAAATTAGAGGGCTTTGTAACATTATCCATTAGGAGTGACAGCATTTTATGGTCATAATCAGATCGAATCATCCCAACTTGTGCCACCGCGCCTTATCTGGTCCTTCTCATTAGGACATCTTAATTTTTCACAGTCTGTTGGTCCTAACAGCCTTCTGCAGCCAGTAAATGAGTCATATCAATCAGTCATGCTGAGGACAAAACGCAGCATGGGGGCCCCAGCCGAGGAACTGAAAGAGATTCATCCGTGCACACATGTGAATCTATAAATAAGCTTGCAGCTCTGTTGCTCTGCGTCTTTGTTTCTCTTTCCTTCTGTTTCCTCCTGTCTCGCCCTCCCTTCCAGCTCCAATTCTCCTTTTCTGCAACATATACCTCACTGGAGGCTCCACTTCAGTCCATTCAAATCCCTCCCTAATTGACACTCTGTGAGAAGAGGCAAGGCTAGCCCTGAATGCACTTCACTGACTATACCACAGCATGTTCATATGAATGCTTCCCTGCACAGATATGGAGAACGTTTTGCTCTGCTTCCAGCATCCACTCTCCTTAGGGAGGTTACAAATTTAATTAAAACATGTAACAATGAGTAGCATCAAAACAAACACCAAAAAAACAGGGGGGGGGAGGCTTGCAATGCAGTAAGTAAATGCAAGAGCAACCTCTCAAGAAGGGTTCTCGGGAAAATTGAGCGAAGCCTCGAAGGTACAAGCTCTGCAGGCTGCACAGCTACTTCCAGCATCACAGAGGAAGGTCAAGTCGTGGACTAGATCTCTCACCTCCTTTTCTCCTCCCTTCAAACCCGACGCTGAGTAAAACCAACTGCTGTGAGAGACAGACTTGATTAACGATGCATTGACTCCCCCCGTTGGGAAACACAAGAAGCCGTAGTGCATGCATGCTGAGCTGAGGTCATACTCTCCATCTTGTTCCCCAACCCTCCCCAACCTTAAAATATGAGAAAATATTTTAAAATTCGCTGTGGACCCATAGCAAAGAAATATGCTTTCCATAAAAACGTTACAACAGCCAACCTTTTTAGCTATTCTGCAATCAGCGCTTTTCTTCAAGCGAAGGAAAACGGTCTCTACGTTCTTCAAACAAACACACACACACACACACGAACGCACACGAGGAACAATCTTCACTCATCCGGCAGCCGAACCCATACACATATGTCCCTACATAACATACTGCCTTGCTATATTTTATTTATTCCAAATTGACTACGAAACTACATAAAATACTTGGTGATTAAAAAAAAAAAAACAACAACAAAAAACTGTTTTAAAGCAACAATAAATCGGTGGCATTTTTATCAAAACACCCTTTGTCAAAACACAAACATTCTGATAGTGTGTCAGCTCATCTAGAAACAGCAGGAGAAAGATTTGAGATAAACAGCTTTATCTGTGCATGAAGGATTGGGTGTGCATGTTAAATCCCTCCACCTCCATCCAGCTCCCTCCCTCTGCTACTTGGCTTTTCCATTACAAAGTTATGGACCTGATGACTGAACAGTTATAAACAATGTTTTCCCATTGTGGGCTATTAAGCACTTTCGCAGTGGCAGTTCGGACTGAAGTGTCCAACTAAAGGGTCCTTCAACAGTTGTTGTGGAGGATTTGTGAATGTTCGGTGCCCATTATTTCCCCTGCAGACAGATGCACTGTTGAGTGGTAACATGCTGGATAATCTTGTCATTTTTTGACAGTGCTCCTGTCATGTAAAAAAAAAGAAAAAAGAATGAGTTTGATTGCAAAGGGAGAGCAGGTCATTAATTAACATAAAATTATTGAAATAAAATGAAAACAGTTATAAAACAGGTCTTAAACCTACTCCAATAGTGGGCATAATAGTATAAATTAATTCACAAATTTAATTAGAAAAGTAAATTTCATAAATTTTATAGACTCATTAGACACATATTTCAATAACTTGTTTCTATTACCATAATTTTGAGAACTACAGCTTGCAGCTAATAAAAAAGGAATTTTAATATATTCATGTTGTAGTATTGCTGACACGGTTGCTAGGAAGACATCACAATTGTCCAGCAGAGAATGACTGACACCCTCAAAAAGGACAGTAAGATACTTAAGGTCATTGGTATCGAAGCTAACTGTTCACAGAGTGCTGTTGTAAACATATTAATGAAAAGCTGGGTGAAAGGAAAAAGTGTAGCAGAAAAAAGCATCGACGGCTGTAAATAATTTGTGCTGCAATATTAAAATAAACTGTAAAATTGGCTCGAGTTTCTAATCAAGAACACATTTATTGAATGAAAATCATTTAAAAATACCAGGTGTACAAATAATTTTAGATCGAGCTGTATTTAATAATCTGCAGCAACAATAATCTTTTCACTGCAAGACATTGCTAAGAAAACAAAGTTTTCACATAGTTTCCAATCTAAGACCAATCAAGATTTATCTTACCTCCCAATGGAAATTAATAAAGTCCATATTATAAGTCAATATCAACATATTGACAATTAATCTAATTAAGAATGTATTTTCAGAATGTTCCTGTTCAGAGTCCTTTAATGGCGATGCTCTTCACAATGTTCTATCTTATGAATTCAAGCTATCATAAAAGGTCACAGGCTTCAAAGACAGTGGTGTTCATAGAAAAAAAAATAATTTGTGCTCAAGAAAATAATTTTTGAAGAGAAGCATGGGAAGTAGGTTGATCTGTTTAAAAGTAAAACAATAAATTGCTTCTCTCTGATGATTCTGCAGAAATGTGGAAAAAAAGGGGAGATTATGATCTTTATGGATATACCGACTAGATAAATATGATATTAATAATATTCTGTTTGAACAGTGCATGAGGAAATCCCACGTTACGATACATTACAAGTTAATACATGAGATGACAGCCTGCCTTCCTACAAGTTCCAATAAAGAAGCCTGGAAGTTGACCTTTATGTTAAAATAATTAAGTTTATCTTTATTCCTCTTCCCACAAAATTACAGGTATGAAAAGACAGAAATTACTGATCAAATAATGATGACTGTGTGTTTTTATTTTTTCATAATGCGTCACACATTTATTCATAGCTGTGTCTCTGCTGGGTAAAAAAATGTTAGTGCACAGCAGGAATAATAAAAATTTATTTGAATAAAGAAAAATACCTACCCTAACCCTAACTCTAACACCTAACCCCTAACCCTAAGCTTTGAGAAGAGTAAACACTTTAAGCTTCTTTCAGCCGGTCCAGGTGACACAGGAGAAATACTCAGCACAAGACTCTGTTTTACATCACTTGTTCTATAAAACCAACCAAAAATCAGACCTGTTTACCATCATGAATCCAGCGGCTGTAAGGATGTGTGTCATGATTTCAAGAACCAAATACATTATTATCCGTTTCAAGGAAGAGCATCACTTATTTAAAATAGTCATGATATGACTTCCCTGGATCTTTTTCACTTTTTTAATGTCCACAAATTTAAATTTACACAACATCATGATGTGGGATGCTAGAGCAGACAGCTGATGGGAAGATGGAGAGATCTAAAAACAGGACAAAAGACGTCAAATTGAGAAGAAAGATTTCCTTCTCGCAGGACATTTACCTCCAGAGCCACAATGGAATGGTTTAAACTTATTCATATTCATATTTTAGAATGGTCAAGTCAAAGTCCAGACATAAAGTCTAAACTTTAAATCTGAAATTCCAACGTCTGAGACTTGAAAATTTCTACTCTCAAAAGTACATCCAACATGAATTTTCCTGAGCCTCTAAAGCAAAATCAGCAAAAATTTCAGTCTCCACATGTGCAAAGCTAGAAGTGAACTCCAAACCACTGAAGTTGAAGACAAACAGATTCTCAATCATAATAAAAATTGCCGAATATTTTTTTTTGCCATAAATAATTATCTTTGTGTTGATCTTCCACATAAAATCACAATACAATAAATTATTCAAATGTGACAAATTCTTGAAAGTTGCTGTTGTAGAAATGTAATGTTCACAGCATTTGACTTAAGCGGCATCACAGTGTTCATTTCTAGAATTTTAACTGATGATTTGGTTTGTGAAAAGAATACATTCAAGTGAACAAAACCCTCCCACCTGAATCCATTTGTCAGGAATCGCCATCGCCAGTCGATAATCGAAGCCCAGTCCTCCCTCCTCCACTCTTCTGCAAAGGGCAGGCATCCCAGACACCTCCTGCAGAGACGCCTTACTGTGTAAAACTACTTTTTTGTGTAAACCCAAATCCCATCACTACAGGCTGTATAATTTATATGCTGAGCTAAAAAATGCCCAAAAATCACTGATCCAGATCGCTTTTTTACATTAACTTTTAATTACAGCAGCGGAAAAAAATAAGTAGGATATGCTTGCCTAATAAGTGCTTTTAATTAATAATAGCTACAGGCAGTGATTTTGCAAAACGTGGGCCGATGTGAGTTTTTACCTCTGCAATAGTGATGCAGTCCGGATAAAGACTATGGAGGATGTGATTGGAAAGCATCAGGTACACCAAAGATTCTTCATCAACTTGTAGGCCAAAGTACTCATTGTAGTCCCCCGAGAAGCCAGCGCCTGAAGGGTAAACACCCACACAGTGAACACTCATCATGCTTTCCACCCCAACTTCCAAACTGACCAGATCTATTTTTCAGAGTGATACAACTATTTTCACTTCCTCTGTTTGTCAAATTTTACCTCTAGCATTTTGGGTTGGTTGCTTTAAACTAAGTTCTCAATTCAAGCGGAACTGCTTTACACTGCCTTGAAAAAGTATTAATACCCTTTGACCTTTTTCTCATTAGTAAGTTTTCAATTCTAACGGAACTGGTTTACACTACATTGAAAAAGTAATCATACATTTTGACCTTTTTCTCATTCCAACCACAAACTTTAAAGTATTTTACTGGGATCTTGCAAGATGGACCAACACAAAACAATACACAGTGAAAGAAAAATAATGACATGTTCATATTATTTTAAGGAAACAAGCATCTGGAAAAGTATGACTATAAATTTTTATGACGATTCTCTGAACATGAAGTTTTGCCAGAGATTCCAAATTGGATTTTTGGCTGAACTTGTATTTTTGATCATTTTACGACATGAAGACACTTTCATCTAAAATATCCTACTGTAGCTCTGACTATTGGGTTTCTGTCCTGCTAGAAGTTCCAATCAATTCTGACCACCTTCTTTGTCTCTGCTGAAAAAAATCATCCACACTATATCATGTTGCATTACCATATTTACCTACAGGGATGGTGTGTTAAGTATGCAGCGTTAGTTTTACATCACACATTGTGCTTCTGCCTGTAAGCTGAAAAGCTTAGGCTTTGACATTTTCTGACTCAAGCAACTTCTTCAACTTGTCAGCTCTGTCACCAACCTGTCTTTCAACAAACTATGGTTTCTTCCAGCAACAACTTTGTATTTCCACTTTGTCACAAAACATGCATCTACAGACAGCATGACTAATAGTTGTCCCACCTGAGAGGTGGATCTCTGCAGGTCTTCCAGAGTCATTATGAACCTTTCAGTAGGTTCTCTAATATATGCCTGGACTGTCAGTTTAGGTGGGCAACTAAATACTGATATTTTTACTTGTGGACTTGATTTAATTTCTGGGCATTACAGTGAAAAGCACTTGAAGCAAATACATGCATACTTTTCAGATTTTAATTTGTCAAAAAAGTGAAAAGAGGGCATCTTTTTCCACCTTGTATTTTACAGTCATGCATTGGTTTATGCTGATCTTTCACAAAAATCCCAACACAAGGAAGTTTATGGTTGTAAAAGACAACTGTGAAAAACTTTCTATTATTCTTTTCTTTTAAAACTGAGGCATTTACCCAAACTGTATGTTAGATAAGTCAGTTTTCCAAGTCTGTTTTCCAACTCTATGCATTCTGATGTAAAAACTGCACCCTTGTTACAGAGGGAAGCAAGTCTCCCTTGTGTATGCACAGATCGACCAATCTTACCGATGCCATGGTGATGGTACAGCATGGAGGTAATGCCGTCGAACCTGAAGCCATCAAAGCAGTACTCCTCCATCCACCAGCGCAGGTTTGACAGCAGGAAGCGCAGCACTTCCCAGCTAGTTGTGTGCACACACAAATGGCACAAACACACAAACAAAAACAATTCAAGGTCAGATAAGCAAGAGGCTGTGAATTATTCACACATCTCATCATGAATTTTAGTCACCAGAGATTAATTTTCCCCTGAAAGCAGGACATTCACATATTGACAACTGGAGCTCCATTAAGTTGGGAAGGGAGTGGCGGTGACAACTGACGGCTCTTATATTAACAATAGAGGGAACAATGTCTTTCACATTTTAAGATGTCATGATGAAAAATCGGTGGCTTTCTGATTTCCATCAGCCAGCAGAGCAAATATTATGTACATCTAGGCATCCTGGTGCATTTAAATTGATGGGATTACAATTCCATACTTGGACAGCAGAATTAAGCCCTCTTACTTGAAAATGGGACAAATCATTTGTCTTCAGGCTTCATGTATAATGGGTTCCAGTGTTTGTCATTCAAGAGGGTAAATACTCCAAAAAAAAGTGTACATAAACTGGATAAACTACCTAAATATTAAATGCAGCTTAATATTTAGGTTTATGTACACTTTTTTTGTACACCAAAAAAAAGTGTACATAAACTGGATAAACTACCTAAATATTAAATGCAGCTTGCCATAGTTTACAGCCGTCAGTGTGCCACATAGCACACAAATGTGCTGTGGCTGTTGGCTGCAGGCTGGAGGAGGTGGATTCCATAAATGGCCTCCGTCCTCTTACCTGACTGGAAGAATCATCCAGTTTTATACAGTCACTCAAGGCAAAGTACACCGCGCACCTCAGTTCTTTCCATTCGGTGGCGTATCGCCATGGAAACATCAGCAAAAACTCAATATTTGGTCGTCTCCATGCAGTGCGCGTAATGAGCACCAAATGAAACACTGTACTCGGATGCAGCGCTGTAGGGCAAAAGCAAAGCACCAAGGATGTGAGACGAATGACACATTCAAGATGCTGATTAAGTGTGAACCGCTGCCTCTGCTGAGGCTGAAAGACCCAACTCAGATCTACAGTGTGCTCTCAGTTTCCAACAGTAATTATACTGACGTGCTGAATTTATTTATGGGTGAAAACATGCAAAAACATATTGTTTTTAGTTTTTTTCTTTGTAGTTTTTTATCAAGTGCATGCAAAATATGTTTATTATATGCACATTTACAATTGTGATTAGCATAACATAAAAAAAAGTTTAGAGAAAAATACTATTAAAAAATTACATTTCTGTATGTTTACCAAAAGTTAAATCATATATTTTCTCTACTTTTCATCAGCAGCTTATGTCACCAGTTGCAACTTACTGATACTTGTGGTAAAATGTGTAAAAAAAATTAAAAAAAAATCAACAAATGAATCTTTTATTGCTGTAGTATATATTTGCATTAACTTTAGAGTACAATTACTCGGGGGGGGAATCCTATTAGAAGATTTCTGGGTCTTTCGGCTGATTAAAAGTAAAACTTTTTCTGTAGTAATCCATGTTTGTTCTCATATGGTGTTAATATGATGTGACACGGAGGTAAAAACCTATAAAGACAGATTCATTTTTTTGAAGGGTTTTGACAAATCTTTACCTAAAGTGACAAAAATATGTGCAGCTGGTGCTACACCTCATAAACGTATTCACTGTTCGAAGCTGCAGTATATAATTTTTATAAACAATAGAATTTGTGCACAGATTAACAAGCAGGATAATCTGTGAAAAATAATTTTTAAAATAATTCAAACTCCTCTGCCTCCTCCCTGTGGTCCGACTGCCATTTGCAGAAATCCACCATTGAGTCAGAAACAACCAATCAGAAGCAGGGGGAGGTTCTTAGCGCTGTTGATTCACTTGTGTATAAGGTGCTCACAACCTACTTGCTCTTTGTTACACTACAGCTAGGAGCTCGACTCGTCAGAGATTTTCTCTCACGTTAAAGTGCAGGACATTTAGACAGTTTTAACAAATATGTAAAAAAAATAAAATAAAATAAGATACCTTTTTATAGATTAAAAGTTACATGCTGCAGCTTTAAACCACGAGTATGCAATTAGGGCTGTATAATTATATCGATTCTACAATATTTATCGATTTTTTTTCCACCCTCGGAAGGTATCGATTTTTCATCCGTGAGTATCAATAGGTCCATAGGCTTATACCGTCTTTTTAACATGTCTGGTTTGTGACAGCATAGCAGGAAGACTTTCAATGTGTGCT
>CAEFZX010013277.1:0-13047 GCA_903066825.1 Alfaro cultratus | reverse complement strand
CAGCAGCAAACAACATTAGCTAACAGCTGAGTGATGTTAGCTAACGGCAGAGAGACGTTAGCTAACAGCAGAGTGACGTTAGCTAACAGCAGAGTGACGTTAGCTAACATCAGAGTGACGTTAGCTAACGGCAGAGTGACGTTAGCTAACAGCAGAGTGACGTTAGCTAACATCAGAGTGACGTTAGCTAACGGCAGAGAGACGTTAGCTAACAGCAGAGTGACATTAGCTAATGGCAGAGCGACGTTAGCTAACAGAGCGACGTTAGCTAACAGAGCGACGTTAGCTAACGGCAGAGCAATGTTAGCTAACGGCGTCCGGCAGAGCAACGTTAGCTAACAGCAGAGCAATGTTAGCTAACGGCAGAGCAATGTTAGCTAACGGCAGAGCAATGTTAGCTAACGGCAGAGCGAATGACGTTCATGTCCTTAATGACAGGATGTGAGTCTGAGGCCTGGCAGGCTGATTACAGGAACTGCTGAATGAATAAAAAAGGACAATCAGAACTAAGTGAAAAACTTCCATGACAAAATGTTCAGCAAAGAAAAAACTGTTGATTACCTTGTTATTTTTTTACCAATGTGTCTGCTGCGTCTAACGAGACTGGCTGTCTAATATATCTCACCAATTAGAGGAAAACATGAGCGAGAAACACACAGCAACATGCAATCAGCTGTGTCAGCGGCAGCAGTTACCCCACAATCCTCCTGGCCTTCACACCTGTCACTGCAGGAGGACAAACATTTGCCTTCGCTGCTCATCTCGCTTTATTGTTTCTTTGTCTGCAGAGCGAAGACTGAACCAGAGGCTGCAGACAAAAGAAAGAATACAAAGTAAGAGTGGAAACAGCCCCGAGGGAGGCCTTGTCAGATAAACAATGAGACACAATTAAATGACATTATTATAGAAAACTGGCTGCAGCCATGAGGGAGCGAAGGAGAGATACATTTACATCCTTCATTAGGTAACGTGGCTGTTTGAGACGGAAATGTTTCTGGTGTTGGGCATCCTTCTCACTCTGGAGCGCTGACAGAGCCGCTCCATCATGGCCGTCCCTCACCGCCACGCTTCCAGCTCAAACGCCCACAGAAAGAAAGCTGGATGCATTCAAGCATTCTCCAAACTAATAAACCTGCTCTGGACTTAGCCCGTCTTAGTCTGAAGTGTCATTAGAAGTGGCAGGCAGCCGGTGAGGCCTTAAGACGCTGCCGCGCTCACCGCCGCTAATCCCCGCCAACAAAGTAAGCGGCTAAATGAATATATAAGGGAATAATACATGCAAATGTTCTCCCACACGCAGCGTCGCAGGAGGTGATGCAGAAAGGCCGCGCTCCAACACTTCAAAGCGTCAGCGGAAATGCAAAGTCATGTAAACGGCAATCCGCCTTAAAAAGTAATCCGACATTCTGACAGCAGCGCTCAGAAAACATCTGACAAAGAAACGCAGACGGAGAATTTCCTTAAGTGGCGATAAAGGCTGGAGCTGATTAACGCTGCAGACTGCAGGAGGAGGAGAGAAGGAGGCTCCTGAGAGGAGGAGGCTCCTGAGAGGAGGAGGCTCCTGAAAGGAGGAGGAGAGGAGGAGGCTCCTGAGAGGAGGAGGCTCCTGAAAGGAGGAGGAGAGGAGGAGGCTCCTGAGAGGAGGAGGTTCCTGAAAGGAGGAGGAGAGGAGGAGGTTCCTGAAAGGAGGAGGTTCCTGAAAGGAGGAGGAGAGGAGGAGGCTCCTGAGAGGAGGAAGTTCCTGAGAGGAGGAGGTTCCTGAGAGGAGGAGGTTCCTGAAAGGAGGAGGAGAGGAGGAGGCTCCTGAGAGGAGGAAGAGGCTCCTGAGAGGAGGAGGCTCCTGGGAGGAGGAGGCTCCTGAGAGGAGGAAGAGGCTCCTGAGAGGAGGAGGCTCCTGGGAGGAGGAGGCTCCTGGGAGGAGGAGGTTCCTAGGAGGAGGAGGTTCCTAGGAGGAGGAGGTTCCTAGGAGGAGGAGGAGAGGAGGAAGCTCCTGGGAGGAGGAGGCTCCTGAGAGGAGGAGGCTCCTGGTTCCTAGGAGACACTGCCAGTCTCTCATCAGAAACTGCGACTCGCTGCCTGTCACTAACTTCCACATCCTGACTCGGCGTTTCGTCCTCAGATTCTTCTTCTCCTCCTGAATGGTTTGTGTTTAGTGATTCTTCCAGTATCATGTAATACTTTGGTTAAGCCAAAATACTTTTAGTTTATCGGACCAAAGTAATGCCGTCGGTTCTTTCATCTGGTTTCTGTTGCTGACTGAGAAAAAGTTGATTTTCCGTCTCCCGTTAAAGATATTACATGTAAAATCTTTTCCTTCTGGATTCTCAGAACCTGAAATTACAGATAAAATTCTTCCCTCCGGTTTAAGTTCATGTAACTTCCTGCTTCATCAGCTTGTCCAATCACATGATCGGTTGGTTTGTCCTCAGCTTTTAGTTTAGTAAAACTAAATAATCAAAACTTATTCTTGATTCTTCTAGAAAATTCAGATTTTCTTCTTAAAAGAAAATTTGCATTTTCTAGGTAAACTGAATTTCCTAGAAAATGCAGATTATAATTCATAAATTTGATTCTTATATGAAAGAAAATGCAATTGATTCTGAATATTGATTTTCAGATATTACAGGTCAAAGTTTCGAAAGGTCAAGAAATGGTTTTCCGTTTGACTGTTGGCAAAATTCACCAGCGATGGATAAAAGATCCAACCTGGAGGAGCAGAAGCGATTTATTCCCAGCTCTTTTCTCTTCCACCTCGTTGTGAACCCGCTGAGGCTTTTCAGATACTCTTTCAAAACACTCATAGCTATCACCTCTTTTCATGTGCAAGTGTTTATATCTGTCACCATCTCACTTTTCTTCCCTCCACTTCTTTCTCTCCGCTGCTCCCAGTGTGAGTTTCTCGTTGAAATGCTTTTTAATTAGCACGTACAACACACAGCCGGGGTTAAATTAAATTGCTAAGATACAAGGGGGTTGAGGTCAACGTTTCTGCAAAGACCGTTAGCGCAGATAATTGGAAGAAATCCTTTTTTTTCTCCTTCCCCTTCCACTTTTGCTAAATATCCATAATCAGAATGACAGTGGATTGCACACAGACAGTTTGGCAGGGTGCTGTGTGCTCAGGCAAAGACACCTTATGAAATATGAATTTATTTTTAGAGCTGGAGGAAGACAAGTAATTAGGAGTGTAGAGAGAAAATCACTTTCATGTTTTCTCTCGCTCCGTCTCTGCGCCAGCCTCCCTGCACCTGGGAAACATCTTTCTGTAAAACCAATATATCTGGGCTTGTATCGGCTTTATGAAATATAGGAAGACGAACTTCTTGACTGCATAATAACTGTGACTTATACGTGCCACGCTGGTTGTCGAAACAAAGCTTTTAGGGAATTAATACTGTTGACTTATGGCTGGTTTTGATTCATGAATGCCAGAGAATATTTGATTCCAATAGCTGCGCCGCCACAGAAAACAACGACCGTCTGCAGAGGAAATGTAAACCAGGGGACAGCAGGGGGCGCCACCGAGAGAAAGTCGTCTTCATATCGAACAAAACCTTCATGACTAAAAATCTGTTTCAAACACACCTCCATAGGGAAGGTCAGAAACAAAGCTGGATGGGCTTTCAGCTGGGGAGAAGCGCACACACCTCCAAACTGCACCATGTTAGTGATTGACTGCTGAATTTTGTCATAAATAAAACCCTGAGATCAGAACAGCGTCGAAGATAAAGGAGGAGGTGAAGGAACAGTGAACTCTGATTTATAGAAGACATTTAGAAAAGTTGCAGCAGGATTCTTAAAACTCAACTAATTTGGAGTTTTGCAACAAATTTATGTCCATGATGACGAGAACAAAACTCGACTTTTCCATATTTTATGTTTCCTTCTGCACATCCCGGCTGAACCTGATGGCTGAGGCTCAGTAACCTCCATTCAGTGAGATAAATAACAGATGGATGAATGGATGAGGGTAGAAATATTTTCTTTTTCCATTTGAACGACTTCTGTTCTTGACATCACTTGTTAAATGTGATTCTGTTTACTCTGCGACACCTGCAGGTGCTGCAACCATCTTCTGATGTTATCTATTTCTCTCCTTTTGCACTATTTATTTATCTTTTATGTATATTGTATATTTTGCACCTCAACTCAGATTAAGCACGATCTCAATCTCGTTGTAATCTGTGGATGACAATGACAAATAAATCTTATCTTATTTCACTTTCTACTCTTACTTGAGTAAAATTTCTGGATTTTCTTCCCACTGAATGAAAAACAGAAACTCAGCAGACAGACACACACCTGCAGTTTCTGTTAAAGTTTCATCAGTTTTTTATTTAAAGAAACTGATTTGGAAAAAAAAAAATTATAAATTATTGTCATTTTGGTTCTTAAAATACCAAAATTTCCATTTAACTTTATATTTTGTTCCGTCTGATTTTGTAATTTTTAAATATTAAACGATTGAAAACGATCAGTTATGCAGTACTTGAGTCAACTTTTTACTAAGCACTTTTTTACTCTTTCCTGCTTTTTACTTGAGTAAATTGAAGTAAATCTATTTTCACTTTAATAAAAAATGTTGATGCTCTAAAACGTTTCTTGTCTACTAACAGGCTTCATTCTTAAAATTCATGTTTGGTTGTATTTTAATGTTGACCATCTATCGTAATTAAAATACTGCTTTGCTACTTAAAATATGAAATCAAATCTCAGAAAATAATGCTTCATGTTTAGCATCCATAATATCTGTGCAGCACAAACTGAGTTGTAAAAACCCAAAGAAACATGAAAAAATCAGCTGCTAAATAAAGTGAATAGAGAGCAGAAACGAGAGGGGGAGGAAAAAATGAGAGAGCAATATGTCAGCGTGATAACGCCTCTAAAAGTCACCGAAATGCCAGGTCATCCTGCTGGATGGGAGAATCAAACCGCAGCGCCGGAGAGCGCCGTGCAGCATCGTGCAGCATCGTGCAGCTGAGCCTCCAACAGCAACGCGGCCGCCTGTCAGCGATTGTTCAAGTGTGCAACAATAGTTTGTGCCTCTCCTCTCCTCTCTGATGATTATTCCTCTAACGAGCCTCTTACAGTAGGAGGATGACGCTCGCTGCAGCCGGGTGCGACCCACTCTGAGCCCATCTCTGCCTTTGTGCTGCTGCACATTGTCTCACAAAGAGGTGGGTGGGAGGACAATGAAGAGAACGAGTGTTAAAAATTTATTTCTGCTTTATTAATATTTCACACAAATGGATGCAACGTGCAAAGCAGTGACGACATCGCTCACCAGAAAAAACCTCCCACGGCGCTCTTCCTGCGCCTCGACCTGCCAAACAAATCGCCCCGACTGGCCTGACTTGAACTAGGCCGATCCGATCCCACTCTCCTCTCTCATTGTTTCTTACTGATCAGTGAACCTTGAAGAAATCTGTGGCAGCAGAAATATGAGCGATCTGCTGGGATTGGATGCTGGAGCTCCGTCGCTGAATACCAGAATCAGACATGGAGCTTTAAGAACACGATAACTTTCCCCGAGAAGAAATTCACAAGAAAGAAAAACTTTGGCTGCTGAGAACAACCCCGTCTCTGAAAGTAGAGAACAGAGAACTGAGCTGATGTCCTACAAGACACAGATGATAAGGAATAATCACTAAAGCTGAATAAATATCAATCTGGTTCTGCTCTGCATCAGAACCAGAACCAAACATGGAGAAGCAGCATTCAGCTTCTATGCACCACAGATCTGGGACAAACTTCCAGAAAACTGAAATACAGTCGAAACACTGAGTGCCTTTAAACCCAGCTGGCTAGAGTTGCTATGGAAACATATCTCATGTGTGTTGGTGATTTTGATGATGCATTAAATCTGTTTTTCATAACTGATGTAAAGCCCTTCAAACTCCCTTTTTGTTACTTTCACCGCACGGCACCTTTAAAAATACCAAAACATAAAAATCTGGTGGATTCTGCCAGGAAAGTGAAAATGGATCATGACTGGGTCTTCCAACCGGACAGTAATCCAGAACTTATGACCAAATGTTTCAACCTCCTCCTCTGGCTGGACCTGCTGCAAAGAGTTGAGCAACACACTGTTCAACATGTGGTCATAATGTTGTGCCAGATCAATAAATCCAAATAGAAAGCCTCTATGTTTACAATAACGTTTGAAGTGCGTCCTTCAGTGTTGTTGAAGTAAACTAGTCATTTTTCACACTAAATATCGACTCCTTCCTGGAGGTTTGCTCTGCCAGGCGTTTCGGAGGTGGAGGATGTGGCGAAGTCGGCACAAAGAGAAGAAGAAGAATTTCTCAGTGGAATCAACCCGGCTCATTAGAGCGGCTGAGGGACGAACTGAAGAGCGCAGCTTGTTTGGAACCTCAAGACGGAGAAGTCGCTAATTAAACGGCTTCAGCGGCTCAGAAAGGAAGAGCGGATGTTAGAAAGCTCACACTGTCACGAGACAAACAATAAAGGCTGCAGTTTGAGTTCCAATAAATGAAGCATCTCAAAGTCTGCAGAGCAGATCCAGGTGGTTCCCCAACCAGCTGGAGATTCTGACTATTTTTAATTCAATTTCAGACATTTTGCTGTTAATTATCAAAGTAAACCTTTAATCTTTAAACTCCTCTCACATCATTCAGTCGTTTCTACGGCTGCTGGAAAAGAGACGCATCTAATCGAGGAAGATCACAGGAGTTGTTTGGTAAATTAAATCTTTATTTCAATAAGGAAGCCGTTTCCAGAGCCACTGAGATCATTTTCTGTTTTACACCAAAAAGAAATGTTTCCCTTCAGAAACAGAAAAGAAAGCTGCTTTTCAGTGCAACCTGAGGAGACAAGGACAGGATTTAATGGTTTATGCTTCTTCCATTCCAGGTAGAGCAGTGAAAACTCCTGATTTTATACATATTTTATGTCTTTTACTCCCATTTTCTAATCATGTTCACCATAAACCAATCAATCAATTGTCCTTCACCTTTCAATAAATAGCTTTTTGTAATTGCAGTTATCAAGTCCAAGTTCTTTCACTGGTGATGCTGCTGTTACTTTGTTTAAGCCATATTTCCATGCATCTAAAAATATTTTCTTTACTTCAAAAAACAAAAACATTTCAAGCATTACTTTTGCACATCTTCTTTATGTTTGCTACTTTATTTTTTCTCTTTTTCTTCCCAACTGATCATCTGATGCTGATAACTCAATGCTCTGTGAGAGCGCCTCCTCTGGCCAAAATGATGAAGTGAATTAACCTGAAATAGGTCAGGCTGCCCTCCTGTTGGAGCCATTAGAGAGTTAAAGAAGCTTGATGGCAAAGCGTCTCCATCCGGCAGAATAAACTTATGTAACTCATTACTACGTTAAAGTTGGAACAATTTTGAAATAGTGAAAATCAAAATCATTGTTTATTGTTTCATGCTTAGTTATTGTTTCCTCTTGAGGCCAGTCAAGATCATTACACCATCATCACATTCATTATTAGGTGAATCAGTCAGAAAGTAGGTCAGGCTGCCTTCCTGTTGGAGCCACTTCAGACATTTAATACAATAAACTGATGAATCTCAACATATTTCATGTTGATCAAGACCAAAAATATATAAAACAGATGAGAATCATGATTGTAGTTTAAGATTTCCAGAATTTAAAAAAATCATTTTTCAACTTCAGGAAAGATTTTCACCCAGAACAACGTCATTATTCTACAACTCAAACATTAAGACCCAAGTGTGGTGATACATTTATAGCTGGCAATAAAAAAGCCCGTTTGTAACAAAGGTCATTTCCACAGACAGAATCGGTTGGCTGTTGGCGCCGTTTGGAGACAAAACCCCAGATTTCCTTTCCTGACATAAATCTTCTGAATCTAATCTGATCATTACAGCAGGGCGATGCTGCCGCACTGACCTGGACTAAACAGTTTAGTGTTTAGTCCAGGTTAGTTTAGACTAAAATAAACCATCAGAAACCATAACTGAACATTTCTTTGACAGACTTTTGCAGCATGAATAAAAAATGAGAATAACACGCCGCGCATCAGCAGAGCCTTGGTTTCCACCAACGTGTGCGTTTTGGATTTTTAGTGCTAACAAAGAGCGCGACTGGCTGCCTGGCCACCGCTTCCTGCTCACCCACTTGGCCTTTGAGATTGGGAAAAGTCTAATGAGTTTCTTCCCTCTCTCCACTCTTGCCGTTTGTTCACACTCACACACATATAGACAAGG
Organism: Alfaro cultratus; assembly: GCA_903066825.1. NCBI lineage: Eukaryota > Metazoa > Chordata > Actinopteri > Cyprinodontiformes > Poeciliidae > Alfaro > Alfaro cultratus. The sequence goes on along the minus strand of CAEFZX010013277.1, from coordinate 4,831 downwards.
ACTAATGAGTGTGTCTCGCTCTTTCCTCATTAGCCACACGGGGTCTTATCGCAGGCATCAAACGCGAGGCACCGCCACCCGTGACAGGAGGAGAAAAAGCAGGAAAGATACTCTCCCCTCGTCTCTCTTTCCCCCTCTGAGGTTAAAACGTTTCATTATGTGGCCACATCCAAGCTCTGACTAATACAAGGGAGGGAAGAAAGAGCCCAAATGCACTTAGGCATCTCCCTCTCTCCAAGGCGTTGACTAAGTTAGATCCCAGCCAAGATCTTCCATCTCCTCTTTCCGTGGGCTGATGGAGGCTATTGTTGCTATGGCAGTGATGCATATCTCGCCATGTAGAAATGGAAAGGTGGTAGGAGTAAGTTGACAGGGAATTAGAGTGTGTGGCCGCCTGCTCAACCCCTCAGAGTCGGACTGAACTCGATATAGCCTCCTGACGCAGTGCAGAGTGTACGCACTGCAAAAATATTAAAAAACATCCCCGAATGCTTCCAGGAGTTTCAGAAAGTCAGTCAGGAGTTGTTCTTTCACATGGAGGGTTTCTTCTGACAGAAACATCAACATGACAGTTGGCTGTGATGCACAAAACGTGTCACTGCAGTCAGGAAGGCGGCGCTGAAGGGAGGAAATGAATTAGACGAAGGCATTCATTTTGTTTTTCAGACGACGAGTTTGTCAAAAAATCTGATGGAGTTAAAAAGAAGACTGAAGATGGGGGCGGGTTGGTGAGCGGAGTGACTGAAGGGTCTACGCGACACGCCTGGAGCTTCTGCAGAGTCATTAAAGCAGATTTGTCACATTAACAAAGGAGAAGGAATCGGCCCTTTTAAAGCGGAAAGATAAAGACGCTGCAACACAAAGAGGCAGGGAGGAGGAAGAACGGCAGTTTAGACACGAGGGAGGAGAGGAGGAAGAGGAGATGGAGACAGATGGACGAAGAACATTAGCTTGGATGAAGAAAATCGCCTAGGAAAGTTTGATTTTCTTTTTCAGGAAACTAAAAGCAGCAGCTCTTTGTTGGGTCATTTTTGATGAGTTTAGAGAGTTTCTTTGTTCATGCAGCAGAGCGATAATTATACCATCATAACTGGGGGAGTTTTCTTTTTCCACAATTAGAAAACAGGCCTGGGCAATAAAAGGTATGTTCTTCAATAACTGGATGATTAAAATGTTAACAGAAACTTCAAGCAGTGGAGCTACTTAAATAATGATCCCCAATCACCTGATCAGATATCCGTTAAACTGCTAAAGGTGATTCAATCTGCTTCAGTCACCAGGTCAGGATCGGTCTATGGCCTATTCAAAACATGGTTGATACTTTTTGTTTTAACAAAGTCATCGTTAGATGATGAGGTCTGGTCAGCTGTTTTATGGTCTTTGTCACTTTAAATCCACATAAGCTGCTGGCCACGCCCCCCACTCAACATTTACACTCGCATGTGAAAATGGCTGCAAACATCCTTGAGAAGCATCAGTGGAGCCTCCTGCACAGCAAAGCAGAATGCAGCAAGTGGTTTCTGGATGGCAAGTCAACAACAAAGAACTGGTCTTTTCCAGCAGCCACTGGACATTAGGTTGCTAGGCAACAGCGTTGCGTACGTTGATTGTGGGAGGCTTGCGAAACAGCTCGTTTTCTAGACACCAAAAAACATAAAATTATTGCTAAAAACTGTCTGGGTGTTTTCTCTTGAAGCTCTTGAAATGTTTTTAGAAAACGTTGAGACCCAGACAGAAACACAAAAACGTGCAAAATGTGAATGTTGCATATTCGGTTCCCCTTAAGATGGAAAACACAACAGAGAGTTTTCCGTCTGTCTGGTGTTATGTGTGTCTGCAGGCTAACAGATCTCAAGACCCTAAACCTTAAACTAAAGAAATTGAAGATCAGGTAAGAAAAGCAGCCACAGACAGATTAATGCCTTTGGTTTGGGCTCCTTCTGTTTCACTGAGCTCTTTAAGCAGCAAAGCGAAGAGCTGCTAGACCAGGAACGTGTCGACATGTCATCTTCATCCATAAATAGCCCAGAGATGCCGGCTCCGCCATTGTGGTGAGAGCAGTTCACAGTGTTATTTTCAGAAATTCACTTTCACCACATGACAATCTTTGTGCTTTCCTTCACAGACTGCTGACGTCGCTTCAACCTGCAGCCCGTTTTGCTTTTCATGTGTCCATTAAATCCCATCCGCTCCTCTTTCTTCCCTTCTTTTCATGTTGGTTTAACACGAGGGAAGATCAGAGGAAGTGAAGCTTTTTGGGGCTGCTGTGTGTCGTAAAGGTGTTAAAGTAAGACTTCACAGCCAATGCTGGCTGTTAACGTCCATGTAAAATGATCTGGAGAGGATAGAAAACCTCCAGTCATTGGGAAAATTGATTTTTTTCTGAATTATATAATAACGTCTGCAATTTACAAAGTCCTGAAATCTATTGATCCTGTTTTTATTGTACAGGTTGAATGAGGAATATCTGCACACTCACACTGAGTGACAGCAACATGAGCCTTTTAAAGATTGATTTGAAATGTCCCTCATCCAGGTTGGGATAATTATACAGCAAACAAGTTTGATGCTTTTAAAAACTAGAAACGTCCTGAGAGACATTAATCATCAAAATGAACAATTTGGACTCAACATCTTCAGATTATGTTTCAGTATTTCCTCATTAAGTTACTTTCTGTTTCATGAGGTCGCCTGTTCCTTCTGCAGAAACACACCCCACAGCATGATGCTGCCAACTCCATACTTCAGTTAGGATGGTACAGGCTGGTCATTATGTCCAAACAGTTCCAGGGGTCAAGTCTCCAGAATAAAAGCCTTTATCCCTGTGGACATTTCCATTTAAATGTTGGAGTAATGGATTCTTCCTGTCAGTCCAGGTCGGTACAGAACTTGATTTAATGGTTTTACTCTCTTTAACCTCAGATTTAGGTTTATTTCCCACATTCACAAGAACCAAACAACGGAGCAAAATCCGATAATAAATTCATTAATAAATCCTCCAGACATCTCCTCCGTCCGATATCCATCAGTTCCTCGTGTGAAAAGAAGTGGATAGAAATAATCTTCAGTCTTCATCATCTGGGTTTCCAAATTTAAAGTAGTAGTAATCTCAGTGTTTGTAAACATCTGTATTTAAAGAAATTATAAATTCAAAAACAAAAATCTTTTGTGATCCTATTTTAGCTAAAGAACAAACCAGGAACTGAGACAATATTGATGTAGTTTAAACTGGATATCTGAGCCTGTAGCTGTGTTTTTAAAAAAATGTGAGGTAGTTTATTGTTGACCCTAAAACCCATTTTAAGAAATTGCCGTGGCGTTTTAGCGGATATCAGCTGGATCCATCGTAGCTCCTAGCTTTGAACTCTCAGACTTCACCGCGTCTCGTCTCCATCCTATTCCGCCTCGCCAGACCAGCCTCACAGCGCGCTACATTTCCTTTTCTCTACCTGTTAAGATGTTAAACAGTCTTTGGTTTCCTGCTTCGTCAACTCTTTGATTCTTTGATGACCTGGTCATGCTAAAAAAAAAAAAAAATGCAAAGAGGCTCTCTTGAAAGGAGAGGATAAGGACTACGTCTCAAATAATACACCTCTGCAAATGGATTTGATAGAGCCGGGAATGATGGGGGCTTTTCTCTCCTCCTCTGCAACCTTTTGCTCTCTTTCAAGTTGCATTTGTGAAATGAATCTCCTGGCTGAAGAGGAGGCAGAGGAGGAGAGGGCTGAGGCGTGTTTTAGATTCTGATTATAGCGAGGCTGTTGTCTCCCCTGGCTGGTTGGGATTGGAGGCTTTGACTTCCAGCAAAATCATGGAGTATTTCTGCCCTTTAGGCAGATTTAGATGAAACCTAAAGCTAACAGCCTTTATCACATCCAGTCTCAAACATCCGATGCCTGCTGCATCCCGGTGAAGGATTTGAGAAAGAAAATACCTTAAGCTCCCTGTGTCTCTCCAGCACACACACACAGAGGTTGATAATGATGACATAGCTTGTCAAAATCTGGCACCTTTAACCTCGGATATCGGCGTTATTGCTTTCCGGCGTTACCTCGGCTGTGGATGCAGTGGGTGGTTAAGTTGCCATCATCGGCTGGAAGCGGGGATAAGGCAGCCGCAGTATCTCTTCCATCTTGACGAGCCTTGAGAGAGTTTCTGCAATAAACCATCTCGCCTTCGGAGGAGACGCATCATCCTGCGAAGCCTCAACAGGCAGCTGCAGGCGGGTTACCGCTGCACTGATGGGCCCCCTGCTCCGCTAATAGATTCATTCATTCCCACTAATAAAACCCAAATCATCACACAAATGAGACATAATAGGGAGACAGCAATTTGCAGCACAAAAAATTTATTTCAGCCAAATAATAAAAGTCATTAAAATAATTTGTTTGCGACAGGGCAAGGTAAAAAATAATTTTCCCACTTGAGTTAATGCTTTTCTCTCGATGTCTGCAATTAAACTGGCAATGATGAGAGTTTGTGACTGAATGATTGAGTCATTTCTGATCCCCCACTGAACTACAAAAAACAATCTACATCTATGTACGTCTAGTTGTGAGCAGAAATACAGAAAAGACAGAGGTTACAATAATACCCAAGCTAAGGGATACAATCGGCCCAAAGCTAGAGGACAGAGTCGGCCCAAAGCTACGGGACGCAGTCGGCCCAAAGCTACAGGACGCAGTCGGCCCAAAGCTAGAGGACAGAGTCGGCCCAAAGCTAGAGGACAGAGTCGGCCCAAAGCTACGGGACGCAGTCGGCCCAAAGCTACGGGACGCAGTCGGCCCAAAGCTACAGGACGCAGTCGGCCCAAAGCTAGAGGACAGAGTCG
>CAEFZX010013276.1:0-78917 GCA_903066825.1 Alfaro cultratus | reverse complement strand
GACAGAGGATGCTCTCGATCGTTGCCCTGTAGAAGTTCACGAGCAGCCGAGAGGAAAGTCCAGCCCGTCTCAGTTTCCTGAGGAAGAAGAGCCTTTGTTGTGCTTTCCTCACCAGGTGGGAGGTGTATTGCTGTAGCTGAACTGCGGCCCACTCTTATTTACAGGATTGTTTTAATTCAGCCACTTTTAACCCATTTTAATTGGATTTAAGTTAAAACTTTTAGACAATGCCACTTTGTTTTGAGCCAGTCAGGACATCATTATTGGTGTTTTCTAACATGTACAGTACTGCGCCGCCCCGACGACGCTCGCTGCGCCGCCCCGACGACGCTCGCTGCGCCGCCCCGACGACGCTCGCTGCGCCGCCCCGACGACGCTCGCCCTGTCCTCCTGATTAGCTCATTGCCCTCACCTGGGCTGCTCCCTATTCAAACACCTGCTCTTCAGTCACTCAGTGTGAGATGGTTTGTTGTAGTTCCAGGCACAACCTGTGAGTGGTCTGTGGTCTTTATCGTGTACCTGACCTACTTTTTTTTTTCTTTTTTTTTTTTTCTCCGAAGAGTTTTTTGCTGCGCTAGTGGCTCGCATTTTTTTCGCGACAGTCGCTGCGCCGCCCCGACGACGCTCAGGAAGGGGGAGGGAGAGGGGGGAAGACATGCGGCAAAGGTCGCCGGGACCGGGAGTCGAACCCGCGACGTCCGTGTCGAGGACTAAGGCCACCACAGCACGCCCCACCTGACCTACTTCTGTCTCCTTCCTCATAATGTGAGTAATTCTGTGTTTTGTGCTGAAACCTCTTATTTCTCAGGACTCTTGACTGTAGATTTATTTATTTATTCTGCTTCTCTTGCCTGTCATCTGTCTGATCTGGATTGTCTTAATGTTTGTGTGTGAGGCCGCTCACACTTGGAGGACTCTCTTGTGTTGCCACTCTCCTTTTGTACAGTTTTCCCATCAGGAAGATGGGACTTGAGCACCTGCATCTCCTACCCTCCAACTCCATATTTTATTTTTTTAAAGGTCTAGCTACCATGGTTTGGCCTTGGACAACTTCTGACTTAATGTGCTCTAAAGTGAGACACAATAGCAATTTCACTGGTTTCATCATGTACTTATTAAACTTATGCAAAGCTGCATTGTGTAGCTTTTTGTAAAATGTTTTCCTATCTATTGAATCTATCACCATGTTGTGCCAGTAATATGGCACAATTTCCACCCCCCAAAAAAATCATGCTCCTCTGGCTTCTCCCAGTGCTAATTAGAAACAACCAATCAGAGCCAGAGCGAGGGCTTCGGCACCGTCTATCGTGTTCATAAATGTACTGCTAACACCCTTCCCCTTGCTACGCTAACAGCTTCTTCCTGATGGTAGAGTCCACTTATGTCTTAATTATCCAGCGGGAAGTTTTCCTGGAACATTAAGTTGTTTCTCCATTGTTGTTATTGATGGTTTCAGATGCCAACGGTGTCATTGGGAGGAGTGGTGATCTTTTCACCGGTTGTCATATCACACTCATGACATGGTGGGTTTAAACAAATATGTCAATTCTTGCCCTTTAACTTAGTTTTTGTTTTCAGTTAAGACCAATCAGTGGGCCATGTTTCCTTCCATTAATACTGAAACTCCAAACTTATTTGTTGGTAAAATTAGTTCTTCTCTGTGGCTCCTTATTGTCATTCCAGTTACAAATGTGTCAAAGAATATTTAGCGAACTAAATATGGGTACAGATAAAATTACAAGTCAGGGTTTATTAAAAATGTCATAGATGAGCTTCACAGAAGACGACCAAACCGTGGCTTAATAAGATTTGGCCTGAGATCTTGAGCACTTTGCCGTTTTTTCACAATTCAGTTTTAAAGTATTAAATCCCTTGGGGCTCTGGTCCATTGTGTTCATGGCATGGGAAAAGTATTCCTAAAAACAAAACAGATGCACATAAAAATTGATACCCTTCAGAGCTGCCAAACTCACACGAAATGTATTATGTGCAAAAGAAAAGCATACTTTTTATGAAAGCATTAAAATACAAGACCTTAAAGTAGGAACACTAAACTGCTTTCTGTGATCAGCTTTCCTTAAAGGATTTCAGTTAAACATGTGGATCTATGGAGAAATGAGCAGAAAACTCCTGAGTAGCCTCCTCCTCATCACTTTATGCCTTTCACTTTCCTCTCCCCCTTTTTTTTTTTTTTTTTTCCCCCCTTCAGATGACTGAAGAAGAAAACTCCCAAAGTGAACCTCGAGGGGTGAGGGAGAGGACACGGTGTCTTGTAAAACATATGCACTTAATATTCAGGCCATAAAACTTGTAAAATTAAAAGCTATTTTGGAAAATAGAAAAAGAAATATTTATGTGTCTGGCTCCGTGTAGAGGTTGTTTTATCGTGGGGCAGCGAGGTCCCTCTGGGGCACAGGTAACGACTGTCAACAGGCGCAGGGTTTGGGGTAGAGCGGTGAGGCTGGGGGGGTTTAATGCTGGTGGGATGAATGCTCTCTAATGTTGAACCAGATGTCCACATGTGTGACGGGGTTTCCCCGAGACACAGTGTTGGGTTTAAGGCAGGGGTGACCAAACTTCTTACCCTGGGGACCGAAGCTGACAAATTTAAACTACTGGCAGGCCACCAAATTTATTAAATAGAAAAAGATTAGTCTGTGTTTTGATTTTTTTTACCTCGTAAAATATAAATTTTTTTGAGTGGAATCTGTACTTCATTAAAGATCCAAAACATAAATGTTGCTTTATTGAAATAGATTTACATATATACTTTTGGTCATTAATTGTTTTCTACTTTGTTGGCAAAAGTTTTACCATTCTTGACTTGTGGTCAGAGGCCAAACAAAAATAATTTCAAGGGCCACAAATGGCCCCCAGGCCACACGTTACACACCACTGGTTTAAAGAACACCAAGAAAAAACAGAGGAGGGAAAGGGAAACAATAAGTTCTCCTGATTTTCACCAAAAGACGACCCAGACAACACCGAGGCTCTCAACTGTCACAGTAAGACGAATTAAATTACGAGGCAGCGACGTGATCAGAGCTACAAACAGACGTCAGAAAAACAGATGACAAGACGGGAAAATTAAAGGTGGAAAACCCAAACACAAAAACAATGTCAACCCAAGTCAGGTTGATTGAAAAGCTGCAAAAAGCTGTTATGATTGTGAGAATGTGCAGACCCCTCATTTTAGCAGCCAGAAAACATCGTAAATCGTGTGGAGGTCTCTGTTTACGTTCTGCTGACCCCTCTTTGCACTCCGGCTCTCCGAGTTCAGACGCAGTCACTCGGAGACAAATTCAAATATACATCAGGCGAGTCTGAATTAAGAAACAGAGAAAATCTGTGAGGTTTTTACGGCTCAATTGCTCCGTTTTAAGCACAGGTTGTTGTCAGATTGGAATTTACGGCAGTCCTTTCACCTTTAAGTTCAATTTGTGTTCTTACCATATATCAGATTTTTAAGTAAGTATATTATAAGTCAGGGCACACAAGGGCGCAGTGGTTAACACTTTTGCCTCACAGCAAGAAGGTCCAGGGGTCAAATATCAGACTCTCAGGCTTTTCTGTGAACTGTTTGCATGTTGGTCTCTTACATTTGTAGCTTTTAATTCCAGAAACTTCAGTTTTCTTTTATAAAATGTGAAAAAACTCCCCACTGTGATAAGGTTTGTTCACAAACCTCTCTGTCCTTTACCAATATTATTAAGCTGAGATGAAATTACACTCTGGTGGACTCCATTTGCTTATTTAGTTATTTCTGGAGGAAAATAGTTGGATGGGATTTTTTGTGTGATTGGGAAAATAAATAAAAATGGACAGTTTGCACATTGAAAAGAAAAAAAAAACTTCAAACCTTGTCTCCCAGGTAACTATATTGTTAAAAAAAACTGAATTAGAAGAAGTTGAGGATGTGTGATTATTGTTGGATGATACTGTAAAGAAACTGCGTCTTTAGGAGCTGCTGCTTCTAAGAAAGTGGAAAAATAAAAGTTTTTGGGGGTTATAGTTGAGAAACTTAAACCCAACAAATTCTAAAGTGACCAAATGCTTTTACTGAAAGTAACCAAAAACATTTTTTAAAGAAAAACCGTAACAATCGTTTAGACAGTCATGGAAACTATTACTCTAGAAAACTTTAAAACAGGCCAAGCCAGTTTGATCAACGTGAAGAAGGACCGAAATCTTCGGCTGGAAGGTTTTCTTGCTTTTCTCTTCTAAAATGTTTGTTGAACAAAGTAAGAAAATACATATAAAGATGATGACTGTGACTTGTTGGTCCCACAGTTTTTGCTTTTCAGCTGCCTTCTTCCTTCCCTGACTAACAAATGGGAACTAATTCACCTTTGACCTCCTGAAGGCAGAAATGGATATTTTATATAACTTTAGAGTCCCAAAAACAAGTCAGGAAATAAAACTAACATCAACGTGACACCATATTTTAGAAATATGACGTATATGTGATACGGAAAACAGCCTTTATTTGCATAGTATTTGATCAAGTCTGTGGACTCCAAAGCAATTCATGCTACAATCAGTCATTCAACCAACCACAGATAACCTACGACAGATGCAACTTGGTCCGATTAAGCTTTGAGGTTTACAACTAGGCAGCATAGTTACATACACTGCATTAAAAGACTCTTGGTTTTGAACTGACATTAAATCAGATAATACTTTCCTGTTTTATGTCAGGATAACCAAAATCATTTCTAAAGGCCAGAATAATGACTGAGTATATTTTAGAGAAGATTTAAATAGATATCCAAAGACACAAAAAGGTTTCACCTACCAAAGTTTATATTCAACTGAGATTAAGACTCCAAAATATTAACTTTGTTGGTAATTAATGTGGCGGTGTGCTTAGGGCTACTGTCAATTTGGATGACCAGGTTGGAAGTTCCTAACAAATTTGTCAACATGACGTCAAAAGCTTACAAACAGGACAATTTTTTTTAGAGTAATAAAAAAATCAATCATTCTTTATTTATTTTTTCCATTTTTTATAGTTTCTATACAAGTAAATTTGGATCAAACCAACAGATTATTTGAATAGAGTATTTAGAAGTGGAAAAACATTCAAGATGGCTGCCATTTAGTGGACAGTCTTGTAATGGAAATGTGTGATTTGAGGTTGATTTTAAAGTTGCAACATGTGCCATTCAAAGAAACCATGAAAAATGTATCTGAACAAATCAAAATATCAATACTAACTTACTAAATGTTTGACCAAATTGAAAAACTCCTTTTTTGGAAACAAAACAAGTCCAACTTCTCAGTCTTCAAGAATTATCTAGACTTTTTTTTTTTTTTTTTTTGTCACGCTTCAGATCTATTTTTCATCTTAGTGGCTGTGTATCCCCAACACATATTTAAGGTAAGCCCTCACAGATGTTGGATAAAGAACCAATTACTGTTTCTATTGTCAGCGTGAAGGAAAATGTGGCGCATGGTGTTAGTACAGCTTGTGAACTCGTGGGTTGCTAAGGAGCGTTGCATGGCTGAACGTTCTGCATTAACTGTGCCGGCGTTTCTACGCTCTTTGCAGGATCTGCTCCTTTTTTTTTTTTTTTTTTGAATGAATAAAACACACACAGCCCCCTTTTCCTGTGAATTTCAGACAGACACCCGCATTCTCAACGTACAAGCCTGCACATCTCAGCGCCACCGAAACACACTACAAATTTATGACCTTAACATTCCAGCGGGGGTCAAGCAATTTATCAAATCCCGCACATTCTGGTTTCAATTACACAGTCGATTGTGGAGAGCAGTTATTTTAGCAGGTTCATTTGGCCCAGTGGGGAGGTGGACTCTCTTTGCTTGACATCACATCCCCTGAAAGCGACTGGGCATCGTTTTCTGGACAGACGCTCGTCTCCCCGGATCGTGCAGATGGCGGGAGGGAATTTGTCAGGCCGCTTTAGAACGAGCAGATGAGCTGTGGGTGTCTTCACGCAACTGTCTTCTTCGATTTTTACCCCCCGTCCTGTCTTCCGCGTCGAGGCTTTTCCAGCTGCAAGTATCCTTCATTTAGTTTCTCCTCTTAGCTTCTTTAGTCTGTCTCTTCGATGATGAGGAGTCTTCTATCAGTTGTGGGTCTCTCTATCGAAACCTCTATATTCTTCTCTCCCCCACATCACCCGTTCCTACCCAATTTCTTTGTTCGTTTTTCTACCTCTCTCTCTCTCTCTCTCTCCCTCTTTCTCTCTCCATGGTAGAGTGGTGATAAATCCGTATTTTATTGCCGGAGAATTTTCCTCTCCCTGCAGGGCTGACAGCTCACCACGTTCTAAGACACTGCTAGGACCAAACCCAATCCTCCCTCCCCGCATCACTCCATCTCTGCCTCCATCTGGCCTTGATTACTGAACGAGCGGAATAAGGGTGGTGGAGCGGAGAGGGGGAAGATGTCGGAGGAACGGCATCACAACATTTCACCGCAGGAGAGGATGGCACGCGGCATGTTGGTGTGGTTGAAGAGGAGAATGAGGGTAGAAAAAAACAAAACAGGGAGAACAAGAAGTTCTTAATGGTAGCTTAGTGGCGAAGTGAAGGAGAGTGGAAAATAGCTGAAGGAATTCAATAAAAAAAGCGAATATTTTATGTACTCAACGAGATCCAGTGGCTGTTTTTACTTTGGTTTGAGAAAGTAGCGACAAAATATCCAAGCACGGTTCATTTTGGACGAATCTAAAGTTTCTGTAAACCACAACATATGGCCACATTCAAGAAACTGGAATTTCTGATGAGGCTCTTTGAAAGTACTTTCTGAAAATAACCTATAGTCAGGTATTAATCATACTTTTCATTAGGCCCACAATTCTGTTTTAAAAATGCTTTTATTGGTCTGGTATATATTGTAATCTTAAATGTAAAACTTTAGAAATAATAAAGCCTTGAAAACATCCATCTGTGTGTGTAAAAAAAAAAGAAAAGAAAAGTATTTCTCCTTTTTATTTATTAAATGTGATGTATTTATGAGTCATGAAAAGACATTCCTAATCAAAGCTCTGCAACATAAAGTGTAACGAGATGACGGTTCTTTGATAATGGGGGGGAAAAAAAACATAACTGTGAATATTTTGGTCAACATTGCAATCACAATTATCAATCATTAATTACTGAGTTTGGAAACAATGTATTTATTCAATTAAAAGAGTAAAATAAGGCCCAGTGAAATGTTTTTTTTTTTTTTTGAGATATATTGAGCCAAACATTTTTCCAACTTAAAACGACTAATGGGATTTGGTTGTGATTCAGTAGAATGGCAGACTAAATAGTTTAGTGAACTATAGTAATATAGTGAAAATAGTGAATTTAATGTTTTAAAATATATCTGTTATTACTTTAAATAAAGTATGTCTCATACAGTAAGAGTTAAAGTTCGTTTTTAATGACTGGGATTTGATAGGAAGTGGTCAACATTAGCGTGATTGTGACTCACTGCTGTTCATAACTCATGTTTCTCTGCTTTCTGTGTGGCTAACTTGGTTCACAAAGCAGCTTTAGTCACCAGAACTTGACCTCAAACACGTGTAGCTGCGTAACTTAGTTCTAAAGAAACATCTAAACTCACTCAAACGGGAAGAAAGTGTTCGATACACTCAACTGCCTGAAGTATCAAGCTAACGCTAGCCTGCTACCTCTTTGTTTTGATGCGTATCTTTGATGGTGTCGCTCGTAACAAGGCAGAATGTAAATCTAAACTGAGACTAGCTGAAGCTAAAATATTTTCTCCCACTTTGTAAATGTATTGCTTACCTTTGAATGTAGGACTCTTGTTTCCACTCAGCACTTCGCTATTGTCTAAGTGACTTAGCACAGCTGCGCAAGTCACACAGACAGACAGGAAGCCGCAGCATCCAATTCAGTCTCTGCACTGCACACTATTTGGTGTGAATTCCTCTCTGCTTTTTTCTTACCGTGGAAATTATAGGCGAGTGGAATGAGCAAAGTGCATCTTAAATGTCTATTTTCTTACAGTTGTCTAATTGTTTTGATTTTTGTACAGCACTATGTTGTATTTTAAGGGCTTTACGCATAACGAGATATGGTTTGGTAATAGTTGACTGTTTTCTAATTATTTGGGAATAAAATTTAAATAGTTTATTGATTAGTTGTACAGCCCTAATTATTAATCTCATTATTACTTTAAAGCAAAACTAATTAAATTAATGTTTTAGAGGGAAACAGGCGACAGAGGAAAAGATGAATGAGGAAAACATGTTAAACAATAAGAGCTCAACAGGTTTAAATGAATGTCGACTCAAACGGCGAAAGACAACAAAAACCGGCACTCACAATTTGCTGTCTTTTTCTGTGGCCGCGATACAGTTTACAAAAATCACAAAGAAAGCATTCATCAATAATAAATTGACAGGTAATCTGCAAACGAAGTGCTTTCAGTGGCTGGATGAGTTTCTTGAAGCTACACAATGCAGCGGTGGAGCAGCGAAACGGCAGCCGAGGCCTGCGAATGTAATCGAGGAGCGATAATGACCGTCATTTTGGGTGGCTAGAGGCTTAAATAGAGAGGACGGCAGAGGAGGCTGAGTGCGCTCGCATGTGTGTCCTGGCAGGCCCGGCTGCACAGCAGCAGGTGCCAGAGGAGTGTGCAATAAACGCAACTGCCTCGGACAAGCTGGCCTCTCACATCAAATGCTGTGTTTTTGGCGATGTCCACTTCAGCTGTTCACACGAGCAATCCTCGTTGGGGTCTGAAGACAACAAAAGTGCTGTAATTTATACCAGATATTTTGTGCAGTGTAAGAAGTGCTTCAACAGAGAAAGGAAGTGTTGTGAGAACTGCTATTGTGGTAGAATTGAACAAAATGCATAAAACATGTTACAGCTGTTCAAGGGAGTACATAAATGTCCAAAATATGACAGAAATATTGTCAGACTTCTTTGACGATACAAAACGGTCAAGAAACAGCCTTTAAATTCAAAGATAACATTTCAATAATTTAGTGAATTTAAGATCTGTGTCACCTTTTAGTGATTGTTACAAATCAGTTAATAAATATTGTGGATTTAGAGTATGGCCAACAAAAGGTCCTTGCTGAGGATAGTGAGGGGAGCTGAAGAAGTTGATGCAGTGCTGGTTTGGCAATAATAAAAGAAGAACCACCAGACTGCAACACATTTATTTTTTTGTCTTAAGGTGCTAAAATCCTGAACCGGACTTTACCCTGATGTTATATATTGCGTTTTTATCGATTTGTGTTTGATTTTTTTCACGTGGCTGCAGACTGTTCAGAAATGTCTCGCTTGTTTGTAAATGTAGCAAACAATGAAAAGACTAAACAGACGTAAATCTGACATGCAATTTCAAGACAGCTATAATTTTTTGAATATATATATATATATATATAAATATTAAAATATATTTCTTCTATGTAGAACTTAAAAAAAAAAAACATTAAAGAAAATCCACAAAAGATAGTCGACTAAAGCTTCACGTTGGATGATGATTCACACCCCACTCGCTCTCCCACACACCTCCAGCAAAAATAATCAGGATCATTTCTATTCATTATTACACCTCCATTTATCTGCGAGACGAGATGTGGGGAGGACGGGGTATAACTCTGAGGAATAACAATACCATTAAAAAGCCTGCGCGGCAAATATCAATCATTGTTGCCGTTAATGTCTCTCCAGCCTATTCAGATGGCCTCTCCTCTTTTCCTAATGTCCACCCATCTGCGTGTGTGTGTGTGTGTGTGTGTGTGTGTGTGTGTGTGTGTGTGTGTAGCTGTTATATTCGGCGCCCTTTAATCAACAATCGCTGCATCTGGGCCAGATAATGAATGGCATTGTTTATAACCTCACTCTTATACTCTGCTGACAAACGTGCGTGCAGCTAATGCTATCATTTGGAGACAAAAAAAAAAAAAAGAGATCATGCTTTATTTTAATATCGAGGGGAGGATTGTGTTAATATAATTTTCTCGGTAAAGTTGTTATGACGGCGGTGATCACGATGATGTTCCATTTTGTCAACCAGCCGAAGGATTAAACCGCCGCAATAAAGCTGCAGAGATGCGGAGTAAGATATGAGGCAATTGCTTTTTGATTCATGGCTTGTGACAATAAGAGAGATAAGGATCAGTGGTTAAAAGCGGAGACGATTTAATTCGAGTGAAAGCAAAAGGAAAAAAAAATAGAAATGGAAAGGGACTTGACAAATTTAAATAAAGCAAGAAGACGTCTCTGTGAGGATGAATTCAATCCAGTGAGGAAGGTCTTGCATCACATTCGCGCTAACCTTTGTGTTTGTCTTTGTTTGTTTTTCATTTTGACACGGGCCACGGATGAATAGTGCCTGGTAACCCTGGAAACTCTCTGCACTTTATAGAAGTGAAGTTGAAGGACAGCGATTCTTCCCCAGACATGACAAATTATACAGGAACTGGCATAAAACGATAACAAGCTTTCTGTGTTCATGAGCAGGCGAGGTCCGCCCTGAACTCCTTTAAATAACCACAAACTCAAAGTGATTTCTCAATAAATAAATTGGTACATGTGTAAAATAAACATGGATAGTAAATGGAAACTTTTATTAAAACTATATATTGAGTGACCACAACCTTTAAAACTCACAAAAGTCAACATTCACAAGGCTTGGGAGAGTTATTAGCATCAAGGTATATCAAGTGTTGAACTTTTCCTTTTAATGCGATGCCAGAAATCATATCACATGTTACTACACACTGCTGCTCAGCTGGCTCAAATAAAAACCTATAACAATGGTATTTTTTACTTAAGGTCTTTATTTCCCAGGCCTTGTCATGAGTATCTTCAAATGTGGCTTTATGAAGCTAAAAGCTTTCTGAACTACTCATCTATAGACCAGCTTTGAAATGCTACCGAATCCTCATATTAACCCCATTTATAGTTGAATTACACTTGAGATTTTACAATATTAACCTATATTTGAAGTAGTGTGATGGTGGACCGGAAGGGATTGTAAAAAAAAAAAACTTGTTGAATGCTGCATAATTCAGCTTCAAAGTCCTGTTTAGCCAAAGCAGCAATAGTAAAATAATCTACCTCCAATAAACTATAAAATCTGTTTAAGTACTATTATAGTCAGTTTTGCCGGTTGTTGCTAATTTGCATCAAACTTAACACTTTCCTTTGTTTATAAGCTATAGTCATTTTTACTCACATAAACCAGCTTTTCTTTAATTAGCATGTGCTTGACATCAAAAACACAATGAATGCATGTTTTTACTAAATAAATGGAAGCAACAAGGAAGTAAAATAAAGTTGCTCTAAAACTACAGTTATGCCAAACTACAAACTACTATTAAATTTAACATGTGTAATTGCTTATCAAAAGTTTCAAAGTCAAAATAGCATACATTTTATAGATATCATTGTAATCTAAATAATCATTGTGTTTTGTTTACACTGCAGTAGGAATAATTCTTCATTTTCGGTTCTAAATAATTTCAATTATGTCGTTATAAAAGTGACAACATTTTTGTGTAAGTATAATATTTGTCTGAAACTCGTATTTTTACTTCTCATACCAAGCAGCGTCCAAGTTTTTGTAGAGTCAAAAGTACAATGGTGTACAGCAGCGGCACAAAAATGTCACTGCTTGTTCAATTTTGGCAAAAACTTGCTGTGGAACATTTAGACGTTCTCAAACTAAACTCAAAAACAGCGAGAGCAGCAGAAAACTCTGAACTCTGCACATGAAGAGAAGCAAAATACACAGTGCTGACATTTTTCCTGCTGTCTCCATTTCCTTGGTGACATTCTCCCACTGGGGAAAGCAGCAATGTGGAGTTACAACCCCACTCGCCCCCACTGTGGAACTCACACAGAGGACAGGTCCGCGTATACCACAGGGACGATTTGGTGTCCACGGCAGCTTTCTGCTCCTAAACTGGAAAAATGACAACTGTGGAAACCTCCACGGTCCCCTCAACAGACCCCACTGCTGCCGGTGTCACTGACAAAAAGACTCCTGGATAAAGTCCCGTCGTTTCGCTGCCATGATGGAAACAAGCTGGGAAAGACAACGAAGTTTATAAAATAGAGCTAAAAGAGGCAACCAGATGAATTTAATTGAACATCAACTTTTCACATGAACGCAAAGTGGAAATTCATGTTTTGTTATTTAATGTAAGTTGTATTGAAACCTGCATTTTAGAACTGTTCAAACCTGCGAAGAAATGTTCCAGTTTTAAGGAAAGCCATTAAACGTTCACTTCAGAGGTTTAAATCAGAGGTGTCCAAACATCGTGGGCCAAAACTGTCAGTTTGTCAGAAATAGAGGGCCACAAAATGTAGATTTGTTTTGTCTGTTTTATTACTTCAGAATTGTGAACGTTTTCTTTTTTTTATCTGATTGTTGTTTAATCAAAAGCAGTCTAATTTCTGTAGGAAAGGGAGCTGTAAATCAGTGTAGCTCTAAAATCTCACAACTTCACCTTGTTTAAAAGGGACACAAAAAAAACCTGTCAGCAATGTTTCAAAACCAACATTTATTTATAATATCTTTAGATTTCTTTGGTCTTTCTACAAAAACTATTGCTTTATTTCTCTGAGGTTACAACCAAGATCTGCTCAAGTAAAAGTCACTGGATGTTTTCTGTCCTATTTACTAAAAACTTGAGATAAAAGCTAAAAACTTGGCTGACAGAAGATGGGTACTTTGTGTCGTAACCTCCATTAAAAAAAAAAAAAAAAAGATTATTCATCTGTATCTTTTTTTTTTTTAAAGTACAAATTTCACCTTTTTTTTTATAGTCTGCATCAACCTCCAACATCAAAATTTATGTGTGCCATCGAGGACCGCACAAAATCACCTCCACGGCCACAAATGGGCCCCGGGGCCACACTTTGGACAGCCTTTGGTTTAAACTGTTAATCAAAGTGAATGTTAATTTAGTCCAGTCAGTTAAGAGAGATCAAATAAGCGGCTGACCCCGAGGATTTCGTTGAATTTGACACACATTCGCCAGGATTCCTCATGATGGCTTCAATTTGAATCTTTTAAAGAGCTGACGCTGACGCGAGATGAAGACGCTGTCCTCACTCCATCTTCTGCTGCCACTGCTCCCTTTCTCCCCCTCCTTCCGTTGGAGTGAGAGACGCCAGCTGGGGCCGGCCGCCTGATGCTGGGCCCTGCTAGGTGGCATTGACAGCTGAATTATCCCAGAGGCCGCAGCGGCTGATTATCAGCGGAGAAGTCATCAGGGCGTCGCAGCCTTCCCCTCCCACCGCAATCTCCCTCTACCCCCGCGGTGTCCTCTCTTCCCGTCCCCTCCTGTCACCCCTTGTCAAGACAGCGACACTTTCTCCAAACCCCCTGTACCCCCCCTCACCCTCGTCCTGCTCCTCTTGACAGGTAATCTCAACAATAACAATTACAGCCATTACTGGTGTCATAAACAAGTGACCAACCTCAAACTGGGGCAATAACAAAGGCTTTACAATTCACCATGTGCAGCCATATAATACATGCCAACAGGTTAACAAGTAATCTAGCAGAGAGGATGCAAGCTTTCAGACATCTTGTGTGAAATAGTATGTTTGTTTTGGGGAATCGGGCGTCACTTTTGGAATATAAATAAGTAAAAATGAAAGATTTGAATGGCTTTGATTGGCTGCAAAATAAATGAGTTTGGTATTAAAATTCAGTAAATGAGGCATTTTTTTTTTTTTTTTTGCCAAATTCATCTCATAATTTGATTATTGTATGAGAATATTATTGATTTTGCTTATATTATGGATGCAGCAACTGGGGCAGTGCACTTCTTGTACTGAAATAAGAAAACATGTTGAAATTTAACTCATAAAATTACTGTTAACCTTAAGTTTTTTACAAAACAATGTTAATGATCTACTTCCTCGACTAAATGAATTAAATCCTAAATAATCGATAAGATTATTTCTTCTTTCATTTAAACACAAACAACAAGATTCATTTGGCTCAAAATCAAATACAATGAAATAGCAGAAAACCTGTGGCTAAAGCATTAGCATTGTCACAAAGATTAAGCCACAAAATTTAGTAGAAAATGTCTTTTTAATCCACTTTAAACAAGTGGCATGTAATAAACCTTTTTCAGTGACAACCACACCTAACATCATTCTTTGGCAACAACAGCTTGTCAGTAAGCTAGCATGCTTACTTTAGCATTAGCACCATTGCTAAACAAGCTAAAGCATATATCATTAGTGAAACAATAATATGTTTGAAAATGTGATTTAAGAAATTCATTTGTATTTTTTCACCTGTAACTACAGCCTCAAGGTTGAGAAGCTAAGCTTGCTAGCAGAGTTTGTTTTAGCAATAGCGCTGTTGCTAAAGTAGGTTAAACATAAATACTGAATAATTATTACAGCAGTTCCACATTCATGTAATTACTATATAACCATTACAAATAAATTCGAACTGTTTATGGAGTTTGTAGTAAAAAAAATAAAATCAACCTCCATTTCATTTTAAAATGTTTAGGTAGGATTTTTTATTTATTTATATATTTTTTTTGTTGAAGTAGTCTAGTTAATAAATTAATTTACTTGATTGAGACATCATGTCTTTTTTTAAATCTTTTTTTTTTTTTTTTACTGATAGAGAATAAAAATGTGAATTATAAATAAAGTAGAGCTTTTACATTTATTACTAAAATAGCGAGTTTTCAACACAGTTCCCGCTGAAAGGATGTGTTTTAGTGCTACACGAACGCAGACCGCGCTCGCGTCTGTTAATAATTTGTTTTGTTAATAATTAAACGCGTTTATTTCTGTTTGGGTCCTTTGCCTGCGCGGTCGGCGCCTCGCCATCCGGACTAGGGGCCCAGCTCGCTGCCGGACTGGGGGCCCAGCTCGCTGCCGGACTCGGGACCCAGCTCGCTGCCGGACTCGGGGCCCAGCTCGCTGCCGGACTCGGGGTCCAGCTCGCTGCCGGACTGGGGGTCCAGCTCGCTGCCGCTCCTCGGCAAAAGCAAACAAGGCGCTGTGGCCCGGAGCGCTGAAATAATTTGAGGCTCCCTGATGAGGGGAGCTGAGCAGCAATTAACACGTGTCAGAGTCGACATCATCAGGTGCCACTCTCATTTTCTTCCCGACACCTAAAGGATTTTTTTTCCCTCCCCCTCCCTTCGTCTTATTTATTTAGTCCGACAAGAAAAGGTGAGGGGAACAAATAATGTTCTGCTTTGTGACGCATTTACCTTCGTCCGTTTTCGTTTCTGGCCAGCTCTGTGTTTTATTCATTCGTGTATTTTTGTAGTTATCTTCATTTATTTATTTATTTATTTATTTATTTATGTATATTATTTCTAGCAGCGGCCGGTTGACGACGCGCAGCTCGTGCAGAAGCTCCGGTGAAAAGAGTCAGGAGAGGAGAAAAGGAGAAACTGCTGATTTAAAATCTAACACGGTTTTTAAAAAACCCGAAACCGACAGGCTGAAATACCGCTGCTGGAGCTGTTTAGTTTTTGTGTGAAAAACACTTTTAAATTGCACTTATTTTAGCCAAGTTTCCAATTAACTGCGCGTGCTTGACAACACAAATTATATTTCATTAAAATTCAACCTGAAAATAAAAGTATTGTTTGATCTTTATGCTAATTCTTGGACATTTTTCGTTAATGCAGCTGTTGAAATTATAATTGTCAATTTTCACTGGTTTAAATGTTTATAAATGAGTCATGATGGATTTAAAATGTAAAATACTTTAAAAAAAATATATGTTAAAACAGAAAGAAAAATATGTATTTTTTTCTGAAAACATTTCTAACTGTGTTATTCCTACTCAATGAACCTTTTTGTTTCCAGACTTAAAGAAGGTTATCTCGTTGATGTGTTACATGCTCAACATAAATAACTTGGTTTTTTTTTATTATTTAAACTTCGAAAATAAATTGTCAAATAATGTAATGTTAAATAAAACTACAAGGCACTGGTTATCTTAAAGCTAATCTTACTTTTTTAAATTTCATACTGTGATGATTATTTTTTCAATTAAAAGTGCAAGAAAAAAAATATTTTTCACACTCAGCTACTTTATTTAATTTTTTTTACATTCAGCTAATTTATAAACCAATAAATGTCCAAAAAAGGAAGCAGATATCAGACAAAAGCAACATTAACATGGCACCTTCTTCTCTCAGATTACATGTTAACCAGTTTGCCTTTGTCTGTGCCCCTCGCCGGCGCAGGGTGAAGGAGAAGAAAGCAGAAGAAGAGGAGGAGGTTTTTCTTTTCTCTTTTCTTTTCTGTTGCCATTCTTCTGACCTGAGCTGCTCATCCTCCTCAGCGCTCAGCGGGAGCTCGGCCAGCAGCCTGCCTCTCCGACCCGGGGTCCCCTTTTTGGTGTGTGCATATCATTAGCATATATTTCACCCTGGACCCTCCGCCTCCCCGCCCCCTTCCCCCCCCCCGGCTGATGAGGCCTCGCTCTCATTAAAGCCTCGTCTTGCAGAATCAACTCCTAGAGTCACGCTGGCCGTCGCCGCCCTGAATCCGCGCCGCGTCGGAGTCCAAATTCAACCAGAACCGGCAGAGGAGAGGAGGAGATGGCGGCGGGGTGGATGAGGAGGGGTGCAGAAAAGATGTGCAGGGAGAGAGGGCAACAATGTCCATGCAGTGAAAACAAAAGGGAAAGCAAAAAGAGAGTGGGGGGGAAAAAAAGAAGTAGGAAAGATCCAATCCGAGTGAGGGAGAGGATAAATGAGTCCTGTGTGAGCGGTGAAGCTCTCTCTGCCTCACTCTGTGGCTCCCTCTCTGTTTCTGACTCTTGAACCAGGCTCCATTTTGTGTTAAGCAGCTCCCTCTCATGACAGATCTCTGCCGGGGTCAGGGGTCAAAGTTGAGGAGAGGGTCAGCTGTAACAACTTGTAAAAGAACACTGCAAACTCCCCTGCCTACATGAACACCCCCTCTTTCCTCCCGCCCTCAACTCGCAAATAATCTCGTTTCCCCCCTCCAGGATGGGAAACCGGTGCATCTTTGAGGTTTGATGAAGATAAATCCAACGGTTTAAAGAACGAAATCAACAAAGAAACAAAAGTGGCTCCGCAAACGTGTCGCAAACCTCACAGTTATTGGACAGAGAACGCTGATCCTGCGCCAGGACAATGCACAGTGGTTTACAAGACCGCCGAGGCCAGAGTTTCACAGCCGTGCAAAGTTATGACAGTGACAATTGCTTCAGTGATCGCCATGTAAACAGAAGAAGTGCAGCATGCGGAGCGAAGCTACGCCCACTTCCCAGGCTGCTGGGCGCAGAGCGAGGTCCTGCGTTCAGGCTTTTGTTTTTTGCTTCATTCGGCAAGAAAACTGAGGGGCTTTAGAAGAAGTGATGTTTTTAAACCTTAAAGAGAAAGCTCCATTAATATAGAGCTTTCTCTATGGAAAAGAAAAGATCCTTTTTTAGACCTAGAGGTGCAAATTCTCCTTTTTTTTTTAAATCAACATTTCACCTTTTATTCCAGAGTTTTGTATTTGAAAAAAACCCCATAATTGATGTTTGAAGGGTATTATTTATTTAGGTATAAATATGATCTTTTTCAGAGTTTATTTACTGTACATATTTTATGTTATCTCAATAGAATATCTAATATCTGTAAAAGTTTAAATTTATTTTCAGCAAAACATCTGACCTCATACACAATATTAATCAGCTTCTAAGATAAATAAAAGTAAATAAAAGTAATTTTTCATCCATGCTAGGATGAAAAAACATATTCTTCCATTCAATGTGTATTTTCACATATATTTTTTGCTTATTCAAAAGGCCTCTGTGACGCTTTGGCAAAGTTTCACAGCAGCAACATTAAATTTGACCCAAATTATTTTCCTGTCTTTTTATTTTTGCTGTGATGCAAAGAAGGATTTAACCCTGAACGTCCTCTTCACGAGACTGAGGAGAAAACAGAGCGTCTTCAGTCAGAGGCTTCTTCCAATTCACTGTAATATAGACTGCTACCACAATGACTACACATATTGTTGTAGATATTTGAAGAATACTGAATTAACATGAGTTACAACAACATTTATTTTCCCTGTGGCATCAATACATTATTTTTGAATTGGATTTGAATTGAACTGAATGATGCTGTGCTGATGTAAGAGTGAGCTTAGCCTCAAATATGTCAAATATCAAAATGAGGACATGCAGTCTTGAGGTTTTGTCATGTTTATTGTTGGGATTTCATCGTACAAAAGTTGTAAGTTAAGATTCGGGTTAGTAAGCACATGATTGCGCTAACTTTTTGTGCATTTAATGTTAACTTTCTCACACAATTGATTACTATTTGGACTTCTATGCAAGCTTGAGGCAGTTAAAATTAACTTTTTTTTAAAGCATAGCAATGTTCACTTCAAATAAACAATCATACATTTCTGTTAATATAGAAAAAGGAATTGATATAATGCCAGCTGACAGAGGTGAATAATCACTCTGTCCACTATTTAGTCTCTAAGGACGGTGGTCTGTTTGGATTTTTTTCTCATATATACGTCCAACGCAACAGGTTTTCATTTGTTTCTTCGCCCTCTCCGCCTCTGCTCTGTTTATTATAGCCATAAGTAACATATGTTATTCTGCCACTATCTGACCTCACCGTGCTGCTGGTTCAACATTTAATTGCGCCTTGTATTTGTTTGGAAATTACATGTGTAAAATATACACATGTACGGAAAGGTGATAGAAGTGAGTCCACACAATCTGTAGAGGCAGTAACGGAGCGTCTGGCGAGAAAGACACTGCAACTCAGGAATGTGTTTTTACAAGTTTCTTTTTTTTTTTCTCCCTTGGACGACGACCAAGGCTCCACTCAGGTACCTTGAAAGAAAAGCGTGCACTACGCGGACGCAAACGAGCGACGAGACTGGGGAAGAGTTACCAAAGACATAAACACGACGCACTAACAGGATTTATAGACACTGTGCACGTTTTGTAGCCCCAACCCGGAAAAAAACAAAAAGAATCACACGCAAAACGAAGCGAGGCACGCCGGCCAAATATGCAGACGGACCACATCACTCAGACCTCTGCACCACTAAACACAAGAGTCGGCTGAAAAACACAGAGGCAGCCAGGGAGGGAAAAAATGATGAAGTCCGACTCGAACATCAAACAATAAACAGTCCATTAAGTCTGTGGGTGGAAAGGGTTTGATGGGGGAGGCAGTGGGCGAGAAGGCCGATATTGGGGAGGTTGGAGGTGATGGGAGTTTATTTAAAGCATGGTGACCCTGTGGCTGAAGGCTGCATCTGCGCAGGGATGAATAAAACTTTAATAGCTCATAAAACACAATGCGACCCCTTCTCCCAGCGCAGATTCACAGAGTTTATTCCTGTCGGCCTGAACCAATCAGGATGCTTCTGACACGGGAGCAGAGCGGTGGGATTAGGACAAGGGTTAAAGGGATAGCTTAGCATTCTGAGGAAATAAACACAAGGCCTCCAACTATAAAGTGAGAGGGCAAATTCTGTGTGTTAATTTTAGAGCTAAAGTCAGGGCACGTTCACCAAGACATGATTTTTATTTATTTATTTTTTTCCCGATGACTTCCAACTTAAAGCCTTGAGTTTGGCACTGAGCTGGTTTGAGCTCTGATTTGTTTTCCATGTAGGTTTACTTCATAACGGTCCTTTTTCTGACCAAATAAACTGAAATCTAACAATTTCTTAGAGATATTGGTGTTTATTAAATGGTTTCAAGCAGGTTTCTGTTTTAATTCTGCTGCATATTTGCCTTACAGGACAAAATTTTGCCACATTACGTCAACACTCTATCATTTGCCTTCATATACGTGAACAAAACCCAGCCAGCTGATCTCCATACTGTCCTCATAAATGATTGTTGATTCTCTTTTAATACGTCTCGGGACACCATAGAATAATATAGGAGTGAGATTCAACCCTAAAAGACAGGTCTTGTATTTCAGTAAAATTTGCATTTCATCTCCAACACTAAATCTTCCAGTTCAGCAGATTCAGTTACAGTCTGGATTGGAAAAAGAAAGAAAAAGAGAAACCCAGTGTGATTCCTCTTTTTTTGTTATTTATAAAACTGGAACAAACTTTTACCCTCAAGGACTTGGATTTATTTATTGCGATGTTATCTCTGGGATTTTGTTGCTTTGTGGGTTTAACCCATCAAATTCAACTCTAAGCCAATATTTCACTCACCTAGTGGATCGCATATATGTTTTTCAGCTTGCTTTAGCCAGTGCAATTATATCCACCGTTTATCCGATGAAAGATATATTTTTAAAGAAACCTTTTAAACTAAAAAGTAGTTGTGGATTGAAATATCCTGACACGAAGCCTCTTATTTTGAAGTAGGTAAGGAAATACTTCTTGGGTTGCTCTCTTGTGTTGACAGAGTTGGACAGGAGAAACAGCTAGCAACACTTTGTTACAAAAGCACTATAAAGTCCTAAACTACATTTAAATCGTTAAGTGAAGAGTATTTTGGGTACTCAAAGGAAAAAAAGAAACATGACCAATGAGATATAAGTGACTTTTGCAAATGCTGTGGCTAACAATTAGCCGCTAGCTACACGAGAGCTACCATCTAGTTCAGTGGAAAAAAGGAACACAATCAATTAGATACATTTTATGGCCAATTTCACTTAAGTTTCTTTTTCCATTCCAATAAAATAAGTCAAAATCTAAGTCTAGCAAATTATTTTTGCTAACTTTCAGCCATTATGTAACATGGTTTAGAGGTTTGAATCAATGCTAACATAAAAAGGTTTTAAACTTCTTTTATAAAATCTAAACTCTAAACATCCATCCATCCATCCATCCATCTATACCTGTTTAGTCTTTTGTTAAACACGGTTTGAATTTGGAAAACACAAAAATTTCTTCAATTCCAATGTTTTTTTCTGGTCTGTATTTTTTAAAACATAGTTTGTTAGCTGTAAAACCTTTTGCTGCATTTCTAAGAAGAAAAAAAAACAACTGAAGTTTTTAGTTTTCCCAAATATATTGCTAAAATGAACCCCATATTTTGTATTGTTTCATCGTCCGAGCTTCACATATTGTTCCACGTCTACAAAAAAGAATTTGTGTTGATATGACAGTAGATTGAAAGGCAATGAGCAGGTTTGTGAAAACATCAGGGGAGAAAATGCTGCAGGCGCAAAGGTGAGAAAGGGAAAATGAGGGTGAAAAGTGAGGAACGAAGGGAAGAGACTGCAGATGACACTGACGAGCGGTTGCTGTTTATCCTGGTGAAGTTTCACTACGACATGCAAATATCCCGCCTCCCCCATTTTCAAACTGCTCAGCCTTTTCAGCACCCAGCTGCAAAGGTACAAAATATCACTCGAGGTTTAATCCAAGCCATGTGGTCTGTATTTGTTGCCAAGCGCCATTTGCCTCTCTAAAGACGTTTCTCTGGCAGTTTGGAGCCGAGGTGTCAATCCACGCTGCTGTCACTTTTGGCTGCTAGATTCCTCAGACTTGGAGCTGCTCCGTTTCTTCTTCTTCCTTTTTCTAACTTTTTTTCTGGCTCCTTGACATGTTTTGAGTTTCCATGAACTATTTTGTATTCGTGTCAATGTGCTGTAATTAGCATCTTTAGTTTTTCACAATCAGTCAGTGTTGTAAAACTTGAACAGTATTCGGTTTCTAAAAACCATTTAGGCAATCGTTAACACAACCAGGCGGGTCAGTTTCTCTGGCTTGGACATGGGAAAACGTCCCCCTTTTCTTAATAAGAGATGAGATTAAAGAAATAAGGACATTTCCTTTTAGCTGGATTAGGAAAAGAAAATGATCTAAGGTGCAAGTGTGCATGCGTGTTTTTGAGTGTTTCTGTCCGTGACCCTCCCTGGCCTTCGCTCTCCCACTGGCTCGGCTCTGTGGGTGTCATTTTCAGGTCATGAGACTGTAAATATACAGAGTTAGACCCCGGGGCCATAAATCAGAGTTAGCAGCCTGAACTCCCTCGTGTGCAGATAACATGAGAGAAGACATGAACTGCCTGTTGGAACTATTAATAAGATTGTTTTTCTACATTGAGACGCTAATAAAGATCTTGTTATCCCAACTGCTCTGCTATGCCAGCACAATACAGTACTTATTTTCACTTAAACTAATGAAAAAAGAACAGAAACAAAAGTATGATTTATTGACCTTTATAGTAGTAAAACAAAACCCCATCCTTGCAGGTAGCATGACAGATACATGTTCATGATCAAATGTTGCTTTATGCATGTTTTCGTATTTTGAAGTATGAAGAGTTTCTTTAGATATTCCTCTGAAGTGTATTTCACCCAAAAATAAACTCGTTTAATTTGGCTGTCTGGCTCTTTCACTACCATATCTACAAATATCCAAACTGGTATCTTTGCAATTGGCCACTTTTGTTTGTTCGAAGCGGCATACATGTTAGCAACAGTAGTCTGCGCTCTCCATCAGAATGGTTCCTAACAAGGTAAAGTAATTTTATTGCACATTTTCAGCAACAAGGCAATTCAAAGTGCTCTACACAAACTAAAAAGGAAACAAGTGTCTTGGGTCAGCTGTTGTAATGTGTAATACCATAGACCAGTTTTTCAAAGTTAAACCAGATAAAGTGACTGTGAACATTTAGCCGACTTCACCAGGCCGGAGACAAAATGGAGGGAGCGTTAGCGCCTAGAGCTAAGGCGGGTGAGGAGAGTGTAGTGAGTTGTTTTGCAAACATTCTAACATATATAAAACTCAGAGGCCCATGTGATGTGAGTTGTTTTAATATTGCTACATTGTTATTAATGTGAACATATTCTAGGCGCCAACATGGAGCCATCTTACATGAGATGTTTTAAAGAAACCGATGTGTAACTCTGCCTACTAATGTACAATAAATTGCCTGAGTAAAATAATAGTTTTTTAGGGCCCCAAAGCTGGCTCTAGCCCAGGTACCCTTATCCTTCTAAATCCGGCCCTGCATTTATACCGAGTCAAAACTGCCTTGATTGGGACCCAAAAACCAATACATAGGGTCAGATTAGGACAATCCATATGATCTGAGATGTGTATGAAGGCTTTTCTTCTGTGAATAAATTCTGTTTTGTGTTATTTTTTCTCTGCTGCGTGACATCATGTCAACATGACAGCCACTGATACATTTATGGAAGCGAGAACCAGAGTTGTAATAGCCGGAGTGCCTAAAATGGGCGTGTGTGAAGCAAGCAACTGTTTGGCAGCACACAGGTATTTGAAAGTGCTGGTTTATGTGGAGTCTGAAGGGCTTTTTGATGCAGGACTCTCCAGAACATGGTGCTTGTGTGTTACTGAATGGCTACTCTGTCTGAACTGGGCTGGAATGTCAGCAACAAGGCAGCAGAGAGATGATTTAGAGTCCTGTGAAGTGTGACGGAGAGTCTTTTTATGGTTTTTTAAATTTTTTTTTAAGGGAGTCAGAATGATCTTGGAAACATAAAACATGGAGGTCTGAGCTTGTCTTGCAACAACAGAAAACTAAAAGTTATGACCTCTTGCGTATTAAGATTTTATTTTTAAAAATATTTGCGATTACACCCTGAAGTAAGGAGAAGCTGCATTGCATTTATTGGCATCTCCAGAAAAAAAGACCTTAAAATGAATTATATTAAGAGCAGCAGCAATTTTACACTGGCAAATAATAATAAAAACAGTCTGACCTTTAATTGGACAAACAGTTGATTACGGTTCACAGAAAACAAAAAGGATGACTATGTGGAAAAGCATGTCATGACCACTGTTTAGCATGGTGGAGGCGCCATGATGCTGTGGGCATCAGCGAGTTAGAGCGCATGACAACATGTTTATGCCACTGGGGATTTTGTTTAAAACTAAATGCATTTTAGCCCTTTTCACTGGGATGGTGACTTGAGTTTAAGACTCAAGTTGTGTTTAAAATCAAAGACTTCAGACTCGACTTGGACTCCTGGTCTGAGACTCGAGTCTTGGTAGCAGTTTTTAGCCTGTGGATTATGATTTAATGGCTTATAAAATCAGTTCATGTTAGCTGTAGCGTCTTAATAATGACCATGTGAATTTCTCTCCACTATTTTAAATGAACTGGGATCATTTCCAGTAAGTCATCACGATGACGCTTCCGGCTGGAAATACCAAAAATGGCATTTTCTGTTCTGTTCATTTACTTATTGTAAAATTTACATTTGAACAATTTTCAAATTAATATAAACCAGCCATAAGCAAACTTCTGGATGGCAAATTGAAGGTTAAATTATTAGAAGATAACTGTTAACATATTGAAAGATAAATATTAAATGCTCATGTGGTAATTTGGGCCAAAGAACAGACAGCACAGGTTGGAACCCTAACCTACAGGTTTACCTACGTATGGACAGAGTTAAAGGTACATTTACAGGTTGGGGATTTGATGAGGAAATGTTGTGTTTTTCTGTTGTCGAGGCTGCAGTGAACTGAGGCAGAAGCTTGAAGATTTGAGCTGCACTTGGAAAGAACGACTTGTGTACATACGTAATTGGTTTTCTGACACATCAAATTGCACGTGCTTCCAGTAAGATTGATGGTCCAAGCAAAGCTCATTAACATTTCATTGTGATGGAGGAACAAAGATGAATTCAGGGATTAATCTGATTAGAAAGCTGTTTAGATGATTTTTCTCACTGGAATTAATAATGTTCAGAATGTAAGACGAATATTTTTAAAGTATCTGTAACTTCTTACACAAAATGTCCTAAAGTAGAAGTTTCCTGCCGGAGCCTGTCATTAATGCCAGGTGTCAAATAATATAAAGAGAACGGTTAAGTTTTAAAGGTAGCTTTAAAAGTATTCACTCATTTTCACGCTTTTAAAAGAGGTTTTACAATCTAGAAGGTATTTCAGCTTCGCTTCGAGGCAATCCGTCTTAAGAAATGCTATTTTTTTCCTTCTTGTAAAAGAGAGAGCAATTACATTTTCCCCTCTCAAAGGCTGCGGCCATAAAGAGCTTAAGAATACTTTGTCATAACTCGCAAGAACTGATTACACTCTAAAACATTGTGACAGTTTTCTGAGAAATAAAGAGAAACTCAAAGATAATGTCAAAATAAAAGCATCTAGGTTTTTACTCTCACATCCTAATCAACAGTTAAAAAACAATGATTAATTGGCAATCATTTTTGAATAAAGGTATATAACATAAAGGTATATAACATACCTGGTGTCTATATATCCACATAAAGGATATATATATATCCTTTATGTGGGAAACTACCGTGCATTTTCTTATAAACTAATAAAAAATGTGCAGACTCAAAATTGTACATAGTTCTAATCAGTACTTGTATTTCCTTCAGTCATGATTTTATTATATGATGAACGATGATTATAAAAACAAATGAGCATTTTAGAAGACAAATTAACACATTTACAAATCCCAAAACAAATCTATCTTTGGCAAAATCAACTGGAACGGGCAAGTACGAAGGACCGAAGTTAGCGGATTCCCTTTCTGGTTGATTCTGCCATTTCTAGATTTGTTTCAGGACTTGCAAAAGTGTCTCACGAATTGCTCATTTGTTTTCTGAGATGTAAATTCGTTTGGAAGTTGTAAAAAGTGTTTCGGACTTCGTTGGTTTGCACCTCCCCCCCACCGAAAGAACGGGGCAACTTATAATGACAGCTGATGAAATTCTAAATATTCAAGTAAAATTTAAAAAAAAAAGAATTGCAAAAGAAAGTAAGGCGTCCATCGAATCACACAGTAGAAAAAGTGAGATTAAGCTCTTCACATCTTTATGACAAGTCAAGCGTTTTTAAGGGTCCTCAGCACCAGCTTCTAAGCTGGTTCTGAACTTGTGTTTTAATATGCTATGTGTTAAATTAATGTCAATTAACGCCACAAACTTTAAACAACAAAAAAGTCCATTGATCTAGATTTCAGTAATAGCTAATTGTTCTTCTTAGAGTTAGTCCCAACACACCAGATGTAATTTAGGATGTAATTTATAACAATGACTTCATTGGTTGAAGGTGACAATGTATTTAAATGCAAAAATGATTACATATTTAAGACTGGCAGAGGTTGAAGAGGAAGTTTAAAAAAACATAAAAAATTCAATCTTGAAATGGTGTCGCGATATCCGGGGAAAGTTCACTTGAACTGAATTATATTTACATCATTCCACGTTTGATCTCTGGGGCGGTAAATGCTTTTCCAGGCATTAGCGCGTCATCAAAGTGTCTGAAATCCAAGACGGTTTGATCCCGCTGGATCTCATAGGGGGGTTCACAGACACAAAGCCTGCAATTATCGCTCTGTTATGTCAAGTGTGCTTGAGCCAAAAATTGCTCGACTTGGATTGTTCAGGGCTATCAAGTTCTCATGTGAAAACACAAGAACATGATATCACCAAGTCAATTTAGGAAGCTAGACAGTTACCCCTCTCTTTTTATCACACACACTCAAAAAAACATTCTTGGTCCTAATTTAAGGCCTGCTTTTAATCCCATTTTAATTCTGTCGCACCAGTTTTCTCACCGAAAAGTAAAAGGTGAACGTAGTATTTTCCACAGGATGACTCTGTACTGTATTTCCTAAAATAAAATAAAATAGCTGAGAGCAGCTGTTTTATTAATAACCCAAATTGTTTGCATTTCCATCAAATGTGTCTTTTATGAATGTGATTTTAATAAATGTATGGTAAAACTGACAAGATTTCTTTTTTTTGCTAACAAATCCTGCGTAAAGATTTGTATTAGAACTTAAGAGAAGATGCTAGTTGAGTCAAATGCTAGCTATTCTCAGTCACATCTGGAAAGAATAGTTCGGCAGATTTGCTTATGTGTGTAATGTTGTGAGTGAAAATGTCAACTTAGTAAAAACATCATAAATGATTGAGCAAGTTTATATGTTGAAGAAAGAATTTAGGTGGTCAGAAGAAGTTTAGCAACAGCCCTAAGGCTAACGTCCAACTTGCTAGCGAGCTACATTTCTTAACCCTCCTGCGAGGTTGGCTGTCGATGCTGCAACTTAAATGTGGCGGTCATAGAAACGGTTTCAAAACCACTTCTTTGGAGTAGATTTATATACTGAATCTCTTTATCAGAAACATTTTATCATGTAGCTAGCTTAGCAACGGTGATAATGCTTGTCCCAAACTTGCTAGCGAGCTAAGCTTCTTAATCCTGCCGCAGACGTCTGCCAATGCTTCATCTAAATGGGGTTGTCATCAAAACGGCTTTTATGCCACTTTGTTAAAATAGAATTAAATATTTTATATCCATTTCAGAAAATATTTATTCTGTAGCTAGCTTAGCAACAATGATATGCTAAAGTCGAACGTTTTTGTAAGCTGACTCTTTTAACACTGCAGATGTTCTTAGATTTATTTTAAAGATTTATTCCTTGTTTCACAAATATTTTCTGACTTAATCATAACCGATTCTTATGTTTGGCTTCTTTTTAGCACGGGAAGACAAACAAGTCAAGCAAAATTATCACAATAATTATTTGGAATTAACTAGAAATTTTATTGGAACTTATTAGATATATTTTAGCTGGGAAATTCACATAAGTTCTCTTGCTCTTATGAAATGTCTTGATTTTCTTGGTAAGATTTTTCTTTTTTTCCAACAACAACGACTCTAATGCATAAAATACACTCAAAGAGAGCTTCAGCAAAAGAAAAATTACTTTTTCCGTGACTCTCTATTACACATTACGATCGTTAGGCTTCTATTTTCAAGACGCAAAAGCAGTTTCTGTGTGCGTCTCACCTATTGGCCTGCTGTTACAAGTGTCAGCTACATTCATGCGTTTACATACTACTGACGCAATTAGCAGGACTGTCACGGAGGTGATGACAGAAGAAAGCTGGCTGAGGTGAGAACGAGCCAGAGGGAGAGAGACGAAGAATCCAACCAAGTCATCAGATCAAGACGAAAACTGGCTACAGGTGCAAAAAGTTCTGAGAACTGTTTCTTTGTTATTAAATGAATAGTTAGTCACACTTTTACTTACAAATTAATCTTTTCTCCTCCTTTTGCACTCTGACAGATTGCAAGCGGACTTGTCAAAACACAAAAATCTGAGGCTGTGTTCGAAATCCTTGAACTCACTGACAAACACAGTGGAAAAATGTTACGATTGCTCCAGTAAAACTGGATTTTATTTTCTTCAAACAACTTAACATTAATACTTAATGTTCAGGAGGGTTGCACATGTAAAATTACTATGACACGACCTCGTGTAAAAGTAAAGAGAGAGCTGTAATTCGGATTTAGAGAGGTCATTATTTATTCTCTCTCCATCCGAGTGCCAGCCACTTCCAACTTCTAATGCCACCGTCTAACTGCCACCAACCACTGCAGTGCAATAACACACACATTCATAAAAAGACCTCGGAGCAATAAATTACAATGCAAATGCAAGTGGGACAGCGAACTGCAGAGTACAGACTTTATTATCACTGGAATAGTGTCCTGCCGTTAAGAGCAGCACCCATTTGGCAAAGGAATCCAGCAGTGTGTGTTACACTTGTTAATGTTAAATTTTAGAGAGCCCTTACAGTTCTCATTAACTGGTTCTCCATTGTGGGATTTGGAAAACTGTAAAATCGGGTGAGAAATGCTTAAAGATGTCGGCGAACGGGCCACGTTTTACCTCCATGCTCCCATTTGTTGCAAAATCAGGAAGTGGAAAAAAGTATTTCGTCACTGGCTCTTTATTTTGTTTCAAAGAGGAAAGTTTTACTGAATGTGTGTTAGATTAATCTGCTATGATTTTTTTGCACTAGTGAATTTTGTTGCATGGTGAATTGACGGTAAATAGGGTGGAGACAGCAGGGAAAACCACCTAAAGGAGCCCCTTTGCGTCCCGTAGCGTTGCTTCTTTATGACAAAAAGTAGCTTGAATATCAATGACCAACAGCTGTACAATAGTTTGTCTTCAATGAAACAAGGATCAAATTATTATTTCTCATTTTCTATTATTTGAATAAAACCACAATGCAATTTTTCTCTGACTGTAAATGTCTTACTCTTTATACTCTTGAAATAAAAAGGACTTTTATGGTGAGTTGTGACAAATATATAAATAAAAAACAAAAGCTGCACCAAAACAAAAAGAGAATGGAGCTCCAAGTTTAAAAATTGTGTTATTTTGTTACATGTAATCACATTATGTTTGTCAAACTTACTTCATTTAGATAAGTTTAATATAAGCCTAATATATATTTTTTGTAACAAATCCACTCTCTCTTTTTCCAATGTGAATTTACGCTTCGTTCTGCACAGCATCAAGCATAAAACTAATCATAATTTTTTCTTCCTCACAAACTTTAAATGTGAAATTACACACGCAAGCACACACACACTTCTTGTCACTCTCTGTGCTTTGATAAAAGAGCTGAGAGGTGGAGGGCACTGGAGTGTGTCTGCTGCTGGAGTAGGCTTACAGTGCTCAGAGATGCTCTGGGCCATTACACATAACCTCTGACCCCGGCGGGCACCCCCGATGTGAAACGACGCGGGCCTGGTCTTACTCAGCTGGAACAAGGCCGAGCGGGGAGACGGAGGGTGGAGACGTGGATCTGTGTGTTCGCACGCGCGTTGATCTGTGAGTGGAATTTATCCGTCCAAAACAAAGGGAGGGAATAAAATCTACATTTCTACCTATTTCCAATTAACAGTCACATATCATGAGGATATGTGAAATAATAATACTCTGTAATAGACATTTGTTGGCTTTAAGCAGGCAAAGTTCTTTTAAATCAAATATGTGTAGGAGAAAAGTCTAGTGCATATGTCCAGGGACGGATTTAGAAGAATAAGGGCCCCTGAGCTAGAGCCAGTTTTGGTGCCCTATCCAAAAAATAAACATTTTACTCTTTCAAAAATGACATTGCATTAAGAGCAGATTAAAAACATCCTATGTAAGATGCCTCCATGCTGGTCCCAAAAAGGTGTTTTATAAGTTCTGAATTTTATTCACTAATGAAAAGTTTAGCAATAGAAAAACAATCCACTTAATATGAGATTTACATTCAATACAATGTAAAACATTAATTAATCACAAAAACATTCTAAGTCTTTGACGCCCCACAAAAGTTTGTGCCCTGGGCTGCTGCCCAGCGTGTGCCATGAAAGCTACAAGATTTTACTAAAATACTTAAACTTTTTCTTAGGTTTTGTTACTTTATAACCACACAACTTTAGGGAAGATATACCAAACACCACGCATGGCGGCTAACTTCCACTACGTTTCACCCTGAACATACCGTTAAAGTAGCGGTGGCAGCATCATGCTGTGGGAATGCATGTCTGCAGCAGAATGGAGAAAGATGCTCAGAGTTGATGTAGAAGCTCCATGAAGATAAATATGGGTAAACAATTCTAATTTTATCTGAGAACTTTGAGAGCTATGTGTCATTATCGATATCACAATGACACTACTTTGTTTTGTCCTATAAAATATTCTGTGGACGTAACGCGAGAAACTGAAAAACTTGATGGGCTGTGACAGTTGCATCTTTTTACTTCAGGACTAATTTTTATTTGACTAAAATATTTATTTTAATATTTGTTGTATTTAAAAAAAATCCTTTACCTATTTTTAATATTTACATAAAATCTGACTTTTTTTTTTTTTTTACAAGACCACCCAAAAAAATTAGTTAAACGCAATGCGGTCGTTTAGTGAAGTATTTCAAGAAAACCTCCTGCTTCCCGTTAATCTCAGACAAGCTGATCGTATTTCCGAGACGTCGGAGATGTGAGAATGAACGATTGCCGCGCGTAGCTGTCATCTCGCACAGAAACGACGGCGATGCATTAACATAAACACAGGCAGACATGCAGCACCTCGTATTAGAGGCTCCTAATTAGCAGGCAACGTCTCCATCCCTGGCGCCCACATGCCAGCCACCCACCATTGTGACGTGTCTGTCTGCATTACCGTGACCCTCCTCCCTCTTCCTTACTGTCCACTCCGCTGCTCAACACAAAACCACTGAGGCATGGGCACCCTGCTAATTATGACTTTGTGTGTGTGTGTGTGTGCACGCCAAGTCAAGGTACGTGACTTGATGGACACTAACAGGGTGTGGAAAAGAAAAAAGGACAAAAAATTGGCATGTGCAAATGTTCTCAGTTCATTACCATGTGCTGATGTGTTGTCTGCAAATTAGGAACAATGAGTCACAAAATCTGGGCAACATTTTACATCTGATATTTGAAATAATCTTTTAATTCCATGTTTGATTTTCTAAGTATTAAATTACTTACAATTTCATGTCGTCTTAGAGCGAACAGCTGGGATTTATCTCTTTCTTTTCAAACGTCAGGATTTAATTTAGGAGAAAATATGTCAACAGATTTATTTTTATTCTTAGCTGGTTAAAGATGAGATGATCATATACTGCATAATAAAAGATAGTTACGGCAGGGCTTATATTGTAAGCTTTAGTGATTGTTTTTCAATGAAAATCTGAAAAAAACAACAAAAACTGTTTTATTTCATCTTATTTTAAAAAATTTTGTAGGGGGAAAAAAAACAAGCATATAAAAAACAAAATGAATGAAAAAATAAAGACAAAACAATCCAGTTCTGTTAACTCCAGTTTACTCAGTCACTTTTATTTACACTCGAACACACTGATATCATTGCTGTGGAAAGGAATCAATAGATGGAGGACAAGTTGCAAAATAGGTGCCGACATTCATATGTAAATAGAAACCGGGGCGACCCGGCGCTCACAAGAACCGAACGCTGCTTTGTTCGTCTTCAGTTAGAGACACCAACCCAAAAACAATGAGCCTGGTACGTGACTACACAGGCCAAAGGGGTGGAGGTGTCACAACGGGGGTGGGAGGGCTGGATGAAAAGACAGTGGACAGGGTCAAAGGTCAGCTAGTAGGGACTATATCTGTGTGTTGCTGTTGTTTTCCAGCAGTATGCGAGTGTGTTTCCGTCCATGCTCTACCACTCCCTATGGGGATCCTATTATTACCCTTTTTTTAAAACACAAAATAACTAACAAAGTCATCAAATTAAACAAATACAGCTCCGGTTTACAGTGTGTCGGCAAAAGCTTCAGAATATTTCCCAGGTTTTACTGGAGCAGCTCCGTCTCACACTGGGAGTAAAATAAAAACTGAAAGGTTTTCTTCCCACTGCAGGTCACTCCACAAGTTTTCTACTGGATCTCAGTGTGAGGTCGCCACGGTGACAAGTGAATCATGTTTGCATTTTACGTATCTATTGCAAACACATATGTGTCAAAGCTAATATATTACTTCAACACAGTATAATATGAGGCAGATAATTTGTGAAGAAAACCAGGCTTTTTCCCAGTCGTCCTACTGCCGTCTGCAGAAATCCACAGTTCAGTCGAAACAACCAATCAGAGCCAGGAGGAGGGACTCAGCGCTGTCAATCACCCTTGTTTACGCACAGCTCATAGTTCCAATTTTCCATCTAGAAAATTTTATGTGTATATTTGTGACAGTAGGGTGGAAAAACATTTTTCTGGCATCATTTTCAAGCAACTAAATAGCATTTAATGGTTGTTATGGTGACTTGCTTTTTCACCTTATTTAGTTAACACAACAGAAACTCTGATCATTTTAAGTAAAAGGAAAAATACGTAGTTGGATTATTTTAGATGGGCTATGAGGGGGATCTATAACTATGTCAGTGGTAATATTATAAAAAAAAGTAGTTGTTTGTTAAAACAACTACTTTTTCAGTTTTGGAAATGAAACAAAAACAAAATGAGAGCCACAAAATCAGATCCTGGTGTCCAAGTCAAAGTAAAAAGTTCAGTCAGAATCTCAAACGTCTTTAATATCCAAGGACAAAAGATAAGAAAAACATCTTTTTCTTATCCTCTGTACCCGACTTTCTTGCTGGTATAGAAAATATTCTATACCAATATTCATTCTTTGAAATTCATAAACATTAAAATAAAGACGTGACTCTCCGATTAAAAAAGTCATAAGCTTGTAATAAAATCTGCTCCCTCAGAACGTAAAGACTTCTCTGCCTGTTTCAACTTGAAACCATCCTGCTGCAGTAAAAAATGAGTTTATTTTAAAGCTTTTTAACATGGGTGCCAATAGATGAGGTTTACCCCGACTTGAACTCACACCGGGGGATGAGTCAACCCTGACACCAAACGCAACACACAACAGCGACTCCGTCATTGTGAGGGCGGGTCAAAAGTTCTCGCATGGTGAAAACGGCTCTAAACAATCCGCAGCCATTTAGGCCAATCAGTCAAGGACTCGTGAGGTAACGGCTTCAAGGGGCCGAGCGGAAAAGATTTCCACACTAATAAAAAAATATACACCTCCTGCACATGTGCGCGTACGGATGGATCCATGTAAATAAACACACATGTGAACGTGACACGAACGTACACACACAGAACTTCAAAGTGCTCTCGCAACAAAATCTGATACGGCGTCTACACACACACACACACACACACACACACACACACCGGCACAGGCCATTATAACCAGCATAAACAAGGATGACAAGTTGAGATTAATGAAGGGCCCGGCAGTGACAGACCAATTTAATTGTCAGCCATGATGGCTGTTGAGCCCCACCGGTGTATTTATACAAGGTTACCGTAGTGACTTAAAATGCTGCTAATTGATCATGACCAATAAGTAATAAGGAAAGCGGACAGTGTGTGTCCTTCCAACATACGTGTCAAAGGCGCAGGAGGGCCGAGAAGGAGCGGCGAGAAGAGAATGAGCTGAAACAACATCTGACACAAGGAAGATTGTGTCAAGGGGAAGGCCATTAACTTTGTCTTCATGGTGTTTTAAACCGTTTTTTAAATAAAACCCAGTTTGCTCACACACACACCCAGGTGTTTGGATTGAGGTGTTTACAGATACACTCCATACAGAGCAGCTGTATTAATTGGTAGTGGTTGCACATATGACGACTTTTGTTGTTGTTATATGTGCATATATTGCTGTTCTCTCTTTCTGCAGGTGTAGAAGCAGACTACCAAGTGATTTCTTGTATTCTCTTTATCCATCTTTCTCTCCTCTATTCTCATCTCATTGTTTTTCCTCACCCTATCAATGTAATGTGTTGTACAGATAAAATTGCCTTGCCTTATCTCCCTCCTTCCCTTATAAATTATTGCCCCGTCTCGCTCCCTTTCTTTTCTTTTTGCCCTTTTTCCGTCCACTGCATTTGAAATAACCCCAAAGGAATTTATAATAATGTTTGCACTTTGAACTGCCTGGTTGCTGAAAAAGTAAAACTTCTTCTTCTTTATAGATATTAAATCAAAATCTGTAATGCTCCACTTGTGAAAGTGAATGTGTCCAGCAAGGGTTAAGTACTGATATTAAGTGCTACATAAAGTACAAAACAGAAAACTATTTCTAAAATGAAACATATTGCATACTAAACAAATAAAGCTGCTAATAAGTAGACTTGCTGACATGAAGCAAGTCTACACACCACATATTTTATATCTCATTTTAAAAAAGAGTTTTGAAGATAAACATTTGACCTAAACTCCCATTCATCAGTAATCTCTTCCTGATATTCCTTGCCAGAATGAGTCTCAGCTGAATTTCCCAGGTTTCTCGCGAAGCGCTGGAAGCTGACGGTGGCCTTGGCTTTGTGACTTCACGTCTCGTTCTCCACTGGCAGCCCAAGGTCTGGTTCAACAAGAAGGAATGTTTGAGAAAAGAAAGAGCAAATAAACAGACTGTAGCTGCGATATCCATCTGAAAGGAAATTCTGGATATGAAATTTATATATATATATAAAAAAAAAAACAATCTGCTGACTGGAGAGCAAACTTTTAATCTGTCTTACTGAGCACAATTTGTTAAAATAACAGTGGAATCCTGCATTCCAGAGTATTATATTTATTGTAAATTTGAATGTCTTTCAGTAATTAATATCAAGTAAAATAATTAAATCAGTCCTCATGTCAAAAACATAAGTATAAATGAGTAAAATATTTTTGTCTAGCAATCTTTTAACTCATCATAGCCAAGTTCTCTTTTAATAGTTTAGGATATTAATGGGAGAAGCACTGAAATTCAATCAGAGTAGAAAAGATATAAATATCAAAATGGAACATGCATGTCAAGAACAAACAGGGTTTGAAAAGTACACGACTTTTCTCAACAACTAATGTAACTTTTAAGAACAAGGCAGGCAAAACGATAATTTGACTCAACTGATTGATTGATTTGACACTGACAATAATAACTCGATAGATGGAAGCGGGCCAACGAGGACTGAACGGCTTTAAAATGCTAAAACAGCGCGAAAAATTTAAGTCAACATTCACAACTTCTTCTGTTTGCTGACTGGCCCAGACGAAATTCAATCAAAGAAATCCAAGTTAATAGAAGAAATCCGTAGAATAGAGATGAGAATTGAGTGGAGTTGGGTAGGAAAGCAGCGGCCGGTCTAACCTATCCCGTCTCTGAATGTGCTTTCCAAACTCTCCAGCGCCCAGAAGTAAGTTCAGCATACTTTATAACTAAAAGAAACTTATATACCACCATCAGAGAAACACTGTAAAGGTGTAATTTTATCTTTAGTCTGATTGAGCTGGGGCTGTTTTATCGTCTAAACAGCTGTTCACTGTTGTAATTTTCTTTTTTTTTTTTTTTTATAGCAAGATCCATTCTTAAACCTCCGCGTCGTTACAGCTGCCCTATCAACAAATGCACAGCATTCATTTGAGCGCATTACCAAAAAACATGCGACCAACGTGTGCTAACACCGCTCCGCATTTTTTTCCCAAGTTGTCTCGAAGGCCTGCTGTTAGCGCCGAGGCTAATGAGATCCAGCGGCGCGGCTCGTGCAGAGGCGGTAAAAGGTGTTCACCCCGCGGTTCGCTGAGTCGACGCAAACCTCCGCAGACGCCTGCGCCGAGGTGAGAGGGTGCGACCTCACTACTGACAGAGGAGGTGGCACCTGTCACACACATTAACGTTCACGCATGCAAACACCCGACGACGAGCACCAGCTCATAAGGGTTGGAACAGGCAACCTTTGAAACGCATCGCAAAAAAAAAACAACACACATACACACACCTGCTCCCCGTCTACCACCTCCAGGTCTGGCGTTGGCAGCCGGGCGGCGAGCTCAGCTGGCTCCGTCAGATAAGAGGGAGGCTATGTTTCACGGTGAGGTGTGTAACAGAGGAAATCAGGGACCTGATTAAAGTCTCGACAGGTGAATAAAACATTGGGACATCCATTATGAGAGACCGAGGGAATTAGTGCGTATCTTAGGTTCGGGTAGTTACAACGGCTACAAGAGACAGAGGAAAGCCACGAAGACTGCAAAAATAAAACTATTATTAATCAATCCCCTGCATGTTAGGCAGACAAAACAGACTAGCCATTGTAATTCAGCTTCATTCAATTCTAGCTTCACAGCACAGGCCGGGCACTCTCCCATTTACTTGGAGGTGACAGACGTAGTTGTGAACGATGACATTCACTTAGAGTTGCAGTCTGCCTGTAATTTTAGCGATGTGAGCAGAGGAAGTGAATTCAAATATTGAACTAACATCAACAGCCGCCTCGTTACGCTCCCAACATCTTACTTCACGGTGAAGGATGGTTGTTTGCAGCGCAGGTCATTTCCAGTAAGCTTCGTAAAGTCAAACTTGCGCGCTACATACTTCACGGGCAAAAGTTAGAGACTGGGTAAAATGTCCACGCCTCCAGGAAGAAATCGCTCCTCAACCGACGAGGCAAAGCGAGGAACGAGGCGGCTGGTTTTTACCAGGATACATCCTAAATATTCTTTGGAGGAATCCAGAATTTTGTGTACCAGTCATCACCATCAAGGATGTTTGGATGTTTCAAGCGCTGCATATTTAGCAACTTTTTTTTTCCCCTCTCAAGGACAGATAGTTATGAAGAATTTGAGTAAACAATTATTTTTTTTTTCCCTGTAAGTTTCCTCCAAGTCGACGTTGAAGCTTTGCCTTTATAATACGCCTCTCTTTGCACAGGGAAAAGTAACAGTATCAGAAGTGAAAAGTGAAAAAGACAGATGAGCCAAAACCAATTCAGGCTCGGTAGGTCTCCCGATTGTCCAAAATAAGCACTTGACCGAAGTTAACATCACAGACTAGAGCTATATTTATGGTGCAGATAAAATATTTATATAGTGAGTCATAAAGTCTGGTCCTGGAAAACAGCTGCAGGGGTATTAGACGCTGCAAACTGTTGGCAATTAAAACACTTTCTTTAGCAGGATGACCATTACACGTGCTGTTTAACAAAACTGTGTTTAAAAAAAAAAGACCTCATGCAAGAACCAACTATTAACTATCTTCTTCAAAGTCTTTTTAGTGCTGTCGTTTTATGGTTTGTGGGGAAGATTTTCCTTTTTTTTTTTTGTCTCTCTCTGCTTGAAAGTCAAAACGCTTCACCCATAAAGACAAGTTAAAGACACCCACTGAAAGGCACAGATTTGTTAAGCCAAATAGCAACACATGAAAGGAAAGCAAAGGAGCTGCTACTGTTAATTATTTTACAGTTTAGGCCAAACGTTCGGTGACCTGGTGTGAAAAGGAGGCGTCCAGTGAAGGATATTTGTTCTACATCTGCTGAACGTTTCAGCCTTGGATCACTGAATTTATCCTGGAAAGATCTTCTCTGCTACTCTTAGGTGATTGCCCAAGTAAAATAAGGGGAATTTTTTTTTAAAATGCAAACATCAATGAGCTGAGAACCATTTCTCAGACTTTCTAGGATGGAGAGGAGACTCAAAACAAAACAAAGCAAAACGAGAGAAACCCCTTGTCAATCGTTCCCTCCGCAGGTCATTAATACTGCACATCAGGCGCACTTTTAAAACTCGATCTTCTGTGAATAATGGATCGTGGCACTATCAAATACAGAAAGGTGGATCAATCTTGCTCTCCCAGACGAAACACTGGCACAGACGCAAGGAGTAAGTTTTGTCTATTCCGGTCTGCGGTTTCACGATTTCAGATGAACAATGGCTAATTAGAGATAAATAAGTCATGGGAAGCTATCTGTAACTTCAGGGCTGGTGTTTGGTGTCGGACTGTGGGTCAGAGACACAACGGAGATCAGACTGACGTTAGTGAAAGATTACATTTAGAAAGGCACTGATTTGGAGCCCAAATAGTGCGGAAGATATTCAGTGACTGTGATATTACCTTCCTAGCCTTTGGGAATAGTATATCCCAAAAATTAAGAAATATATACACAGATTATTGATTTTAATGAAAGTTAATGTTAGAGACGCGTGTAGATCAACTGGTGATCGAAACTGGAAGATTTTCAGATCATGACTGCTTGGACCTCTGGCTGGAAGCTGGAAAGTCTGATCATCAACACTCTTTAGTGTAGGAGTAATTACAGAAGAAGACTCAAAGTTAGCCATTTTCAGTAACAGTGTGAGAGAGCGGGAATACACAACTACAGATGTAGCAATGCTAACTGTCTACTCTACCATCGTTTGGTCAATTTCTTAAAGAGGGAAATCATTGGGGCGTCCCGTGGTGGCATAGGGGATAGCGCGACCCACATTTGGAGGCCTTGAGTCCTCGATGCAGCCGTCGCGGACTCGACTCCCGGACCCGTCGACATTTACCGCATGTCTTCCCCCCTCTCCTTACCCCATTCCTGTCAGCCTACTGTTAAAAAAAAATAAGGGACACTAGAGCCCGCAAAAAGCCCCCTGGTGGAGGAAAAAAAAAAGAAGAGGGACATCACATTTTGCCACTACTCTCTCACGCTTTCAAATCATTGTGTACAGCGATAGTTCTCAAGAAGAACGGTGGACAATATGGGCTTAAGAGTTTT
This sequence comes from Alfaro cultratus, assembly GCA_903066825.1. Taxonomy (NCBI): domain Eukaryota; kingdom Metazoa; phylum Chordata; class Actinopteri; order Cyprinodontiformes; family Poeciliidae; genus Alfaro; species Alfaro cultratus. The sequence goes on along the minus strand of CAEFZX010013276.1, from coordinate 40,126 downwards.
GTCACAGTATTTGGTGGTACTATTGTGATAACAATAAATGTCACAGTAAGAACTACTTGTTAATAATTGTGGTGAATCATATAAAACAAATGTGATTTATTAAAGGAATCAGATATACCGTCACATAGGGAGTGGATAGCTTTTTAACCCAAATAAATAAAATCATAATTTCAAAAGGTTTTTTTTGTTTTTGTTGAAGTTGTCTTTGCCAGATAAAAAAAACAACAACAAAAAACTTCAGTTAAAGTTCTTCGTTAAGTTTCTAAAGAGGAAATTGTAATTAACTAAAATGTGTGGGGACAGGTCAGAGCTCTGCAGAGATCGGAAACTGGCCAACAAAACTATTATTGGGGCATTTGTAATTAATTTTGGATACTTTTTTTGGCACTCATCCTAATTTCAGAAGTGATGTATAGAGGTAGAAAATTCATTTTTCAGGAAAACTAAACAAATTCTATAGAGACTGAAGAAAAAGGAAAGTGAACATAGTCGGTTTAGTCAGGCCGGCAGACAAATTAATCATATACAAGTAGATGAACATTTATACTTTTCAGTGCTAGTTACAAAGCCAGCTGAACGAAGTTCATCAAACTCCAAAGTAGCCAAGGACTGTTATCCCTGACGACGTTTTGCTTTCATCTTTTTAAAGCAGCTCTGCGTTAAACTCTCTGAGGTTTGGACGGCACTTTAACGAAAGGAAAAAGAAAATCCTCACCTTAGTGTGGAACCTGCCTGGCCTGGTGTCAAACATAAAGAACACATGCGGAATAAATCTGAAAGACAGATCACGGGCCAGGGATCAACACATATAGCGCTAAGCAGAGTCAACGTCACAGAACGTACAACACTGACACGATGACGAGAAACCAACGTAAGTTGTGGGTGGCATTACTTCAGGAAAGAGTAACTCATTTTCTAAAGCCTGGATGTGAAGACAAGCCTCGTTTTACTCTGCGTTTTAAATGCAAAGCATAATCCGGCGAAATATCGCCGAGATCCAGAGGCGTCGTTTGGAAATAGAGCGTGACCCGGGTCATGTTCTGCTCAGAGAGGCCAGGGACGAAAACATGAGCAGAAATGCAGCTGGTTAAGAGGCTCCCCAGTCTTAACCGTGAAACATACAGAGCTCTTATAATTGCAGTGAAGCCATCCCTAGAGATGAAATTCTAATGTGTTATTAACAGAACTGGGACAATGGCAACTCATTACCATGAAGCTGGGACTGGCAGACCGCATGCACATGTGAACTAATCACAAAATGTCAAGACTTTTCTGTTACAAGAAGGTTTTTTTTTTCCAACAGCCTTACTTTGAAGTGGCAGTATTATGTAAAATTCACTTTTTTTGAGCTCTACATCATAATATAATGTTAATACATCAAAAACATACCTGGAGTGTTGCTTTGATCCTTTAATCTCCCGTAGCAACCATTCAGCTGGGCAAGACGACCTAGCATTGGAGACGCAGTTTCCAGGGTTCCACTTCACAGATCGCCCCTTCCCTGTGACGCTGCCCCTCAGCTCCTTCAGACTAGCCAGCAGCAATTAGCAAACACCTAATGTCTTCTGCTGAGGTCATTATATGAGCTACTTCTCAGTACAACACTGTTAAAAATATTGTTGAACTATTAATAGAGGCGCGATGTTGTGATGACTTCCTGAAGGCGGAGTTTCAGAAACAACACGGGTTTTTAAAGAGACAGAGACCCAATTTAGTCAAATTTCTTTTAAGTCATATTTGATATATATAGCAATTTTAAGGCAACACATTGTGAAATAAAATGGCACTCTGTGCCTAGAAACACACAATGCTGCCCCTTCAGAGAAACACGACTGCTATGTGCTGTTTTCAAATTCACTCAATACCACAGCTCCCAATTCAGACACACAAAACAAACCAACGATTAAACCAGAAATAAGCTGTGATGATCCAGGAAGATAGATTTATATTTTCTGACTTGTGTCAAATGTTTTTTTAATTGCAAAAAAAAAATAAATAATAATAATGTGTTTTTGGCCCATTGTTGGTTGAATGCGATCATTTTGTTCTCGTCTCGTCCAAGCCGACTCCTCCTTTTTCATGTAATGAATGCTTTCCTGAACACTTTCTTTTTTTTTTACCAGTGTGTCCTCCACGTTGACCTGTTTTCCCATGTCAGACACAACAACCAGGACCAGGCATCGCACTTCTCCGTTCGCCAGCTTGGCGTCTGGAGGATTAGAGTCAACGAAGAATCGGCGACCATCTTCAAGTGACACTGGCAGCTGAGTGTCAGCCTTCTCTACTGCAAACTCCTCTTCCCCTGCTTAATTTATTACGTTTAGATTAAATCCAGTGAAATTCAATATTTTAATTGAATGTTTAGAGCCCGAGTGTTCAGTGATAAATTTCCACCCCGCGCTCCACTATCGTGTTTCTCGGGCCTAATTACATTTGCATAAATGATGTTCGTCATTACAATCACAGGTTGGTTAGGCACTGGGGAGGCGAGCGAGGGAGCCGGGTAGCGTAAAGAAACGAGGACACACTGAAAGGACACCAGCATCAGCATTTTCTTGTTTTTATTTTTGGATTTGGTGCTGAGGATAAGCGTCTGCTTAGTGCTGGAAGGTGGTAGTAGCAGATGTATGTGGGCCTCTGAACAGGCAGCAAAAACCCAGATTCTTGGCAAGTCCAGCAACTAAATCCAACTAAAGCGTTGAAGCAAACTGTGTTCCTGCGACCTTTTCTCAGAGATCAATAGAAAATAAATAAGACCAATATTATATAATGTCAGGCAAACCTCATACAGACAGTTCAGTTTATTATGCATTGACCTTTGCCTGCCGTTCATTCATCATATTTATACCCAGAACATCTCAATTGACGCCACACATAATTCCTTGAAGGGTGAAAGTATGAAGTTTTAACAGCACAAATTAGGAGAGCTAACACTGACTTGGTTATGACGAATGGTGTCCTGTGAGTCAAGTTAAAACATTATTGCACATCTCTGCAGTTTTGCCAGATTTATTTCGAGCTCATGTATTTTGACTCATATTCCTGTTCTCTTCTAGCAGGAAATAAAAAAAAACATTCCTCCAGGGGACGTGAGAGGCTTCTGGACGAGTCAGCACCAGACACATTGAGGGCAGCACGCTTCGGAAATGCAAAACGTGAAAAACGTTTTTTGTTGGGGGGTTTTTATACACACCTTTGATAGCGACTCAAAGTGCTATTCTCACTGTGGCATATAAACTCATTGAAGCTAAAGTGCTCAACATTAATGTACACATGCTGAAACAAGCTATTCCAGTGTACTAGGAAGAGAATAGCAGTTCCCAACACAGTGGGTTGTTGTTAAGCCAAAATGCTTAATATTCTATACAACTTTTGAATTTCTGTCTTATTTTTTAATGATGTGAAAATATATTGAGCTTCGAGTTAATAACGTTCCATAATTGCATTTTGTACAATACTGTAGCATATATAATTGATCCCCTGCTACATCAGGTTGTCACAAAGTTGTTTTAGCCACATGGATAAAACAAATATACTTTATGCTAGATAATTTATAAGCACTGTCCCACCGCAACAGCAATGACATATTTTCTTTTTTTTTCCCCCCACCAGGGGGCTTTTTGTGGGCTCTAGTGTCCCTTATTTTGACAGTAGGCTGACAGGAATGGGGTAAGGAGAGGGGGGGAAGACATGCGGCAAATGCTGCCAGGTCCGGGAGTTGAACCCGCGACGGCCGCGTCGAGGACTCAAGGCCTCCAAATGTGGGTCGCGGTATCCCCTACGCCACCACGGCACGCCCAGCAATAACATATTTTCAATTTCATGCTACACCATGCAGGTGTTTAGTCTACACAGGTGAAGTTTTCGTCACCGCAGAAAAGCCTATTTTTTTATGGCCATATCGATTTCTGAACTTTGCAAGCTTGAAGATGTGAGAAGACAAGATTGGATGATCTAGAGAAATTGTAAAAAAGGAACGTTACCTTCACCTTCCAAAAATAATGGCTAATGTCATTTTTTGCCAAAAGTGACTTTGACAAAATAAAAGTAAATAAATAAATATATATATATATATATATATATGTATATATATATATATATACATATATATATATATATATAAAACCAACTTTTTTTTATGTTGTCTTAGGCAAAAAAAAACAACCCAAAAAAACACTTTGGGCAAAAAATGACTTAGGTCATTATTTCAGAAGGTGATGATATGAAAGATCTCTCTCTGCATGCCTCGACCTTGTAAAATGTTAAAGCTGCCCTCTTGACAGAAGGAAATCGACCACCAATAATTGTGCCACTCATAAGTTTGCCAGAAACGGTCATTTAAAAAACTAAGTTGTATAAGATTCTTTCAAGTGTGACGCTACACTAATGCAATAAAAGAGGAATTTATTGTAAAGACATTACCCATCTTGAACAAAGAATCTACGAAACTGAATATATTTCCAATGTCTGGGTAATGTTTAATTGACAACTTGTCATTTCTCTTTTTATCATAAACTGCTAAACAAAATTCAGATCAAGCGAAGTAAAGCAAGACAACATACAGATATGAAAACATCCAGCAGCAAAGAAGACAGTGATGGAGGTTCAGTTCAGCATGAAGGACTGTATCAATGCATTAAGCACACCTCGCTGCTGTCAGACATGTAACTGATGGAAGTGGGTAAGACGATCTCCGGTAACAGTTACACCACTTGTGGTTGTGTGTACACGGTGCTTCAAAGCTCTCAAGTGGGTGTCACCCACCGATTCACGCAGCGTGTGGGAAGAAACTCTCCGAGAGAAGAGAGATGAGCAGAAAGGTGACAGATGACCGGACTTTTTCATGAAAATCCCAACATGTTTGCTGCAGATACAACTTTACCTTAACGTTAGCAGTAGCAGTGGTATTTTTTATTAATATTGTTATTATTCCATGGTGCAAATGGGTGAGTTTGAAATGATTAAAATCTGTGTCTGAGGTGCTATCTGACTAACACAAATCCATAAAAACAAAACTGAAATTATATTATGGAGCGGAGGTCGGCTATTTAAGGGAAATTTTTCAACATGACATCAGCGCAGGTTTTTGTTTGCGTAACGTCCAGCGCCTCTTGATTAAAGACCTGCTCGGATTTTCACCCTCAGGACCCGTCTCCGTAGGAGTAGCCCCGACTTCAGCCTTGTGACCAGATCCTCTTAAGAAACTGCCTTGTAAGAGGTTTTTATCCCCTCTTTGCTGCGGAAATAACCGTCGTAAAGTCTCTCCTTCACTGCTTTGGAATGCTCCTCTCAGTTTCCCTCTCGGTTTCTCGTTCTTTTTGCCCCCCTGCTGGGGAGAAGTAAGTGAGAAAATCATTATTTGGTAGACGCGGGGGCCCGGCCGGCGCAGACCGGTGCTCTTAAAGCAACACCGGCTATGGCCTCAGAATGCAATTTTTGCGCTTGGGTTACACCCGCTGACGTCCTGTTACACAGCTCCCCGTGGCGTGCTGCTGCTGCTTAAAATATGAGCCGGGCTAAGGCGACCTGCTTATGGTGATTGAGGAGGATTCCCCACTGTTCCAGAGAAGCTGGAGGTTAGAGCCGAGAAAGATTCACTGCTGGACAGTGGGTCCCAATTGCCTCCCCAAAAAAATATCACTGAGGTTTTAACATACATGGGTGTTCATTAAAGACAAAAGATAGGAGTTAATTCTGATGTCCACGATGTGCTAAATGTGCTTGGAAATTTGGGTCAACTTTAATTTGACTGACTGTAAACGCATTTCCAGATGGAGGGCTTCTCTTTTATTTAAAGGAAGCCCGGCGTTCTCAAGTCCACAACGGGAGCGTGGAAACCGATAGTATAATTTGTCCACTTAAGGAAGCTCTTGTTGCTCCTAAAGCTTTGTTCAAATTAAAGCCCGTAAAAGGTGGAGAAGCCCAGGGGAGTCTAGAGTCGTATGAAAAGTCAGGAGTAAGGTTTCCACAAAATCCCATCTCTTTACCCCGACCTCGCCCGTGACCCCAACTCCACCCATGGGATGATCCGGTTGTGGGCCCGTACAGGTGAGGTCTGAACGCGGCGCTTCGTGACAGCGGGTTAAGTGTCCCGGAGAAAGGCCCTATTCTTTCGCTTCTGTCTGAAGTGCCACTTAATAGTTTACCCTCAGCCTGTAAACACAACACCCAAAACGAACCCGGTACTGTACGTCAGGTCGCCGTTAACAACATCTACGATCCTTTCTTCTATGACGAGCCCTGAACTCGATAGTATTCTGCTTTTTTCTTCCCTCTCTTCTTGTTCTTTTTTCCTAAACTTCAAAGTGGCGGCCTATGACAGGCACTTACACTGAGCGACTGTCAGTATTGAACTTCAAAAGACGCCATATAATGCCACATTGTCATTTTCATAACAGCCAACCTGGCCCCCCGTCATGATACGCCTCCTGCTGACCTCAGAGAGACCCATTATAACCAGTGTCCCTTTTTCTCTTTTAGATTTGCTTAAATTATATTATATATATTGTTGTATATGTTCAAACTATTAACTCTTTAACAGTCAGCTTCCTGATCTTAATATGTTTTAGTTAACCGTTTAATCTGTATATTGTTTTGGATTTGAACTTTTTCACTTTTACACATTTTTTTGTTGTGTTTTATTAGAATTGTATGTGATAGACCAACACAAAGTAGCACACTTTAAACTGGAACAGAAAAGGTACACAGTTTAACACATTTCATAATGATAATCTGAAAGGTGTGATGTGCCTTTTCTATGCTGCTTCCTTTAGTCTGATACCCCTAAATAAAATCCTGTACAGCTCAATTATTAACTATAGTTGTTTTTTTTTCTTCAAAAGAGACAGGAAACTGACCAGAGTTGATTGATTAAGCTGAATATGACAATCCTGGAAGACAATCTGTTTGAAACTCCACTTGAGCGTGGGGTTGGTTCACCTTCCATCAAGACCTCAACCCTAAGCATCCAGCCAGAGCTTAAATGAAAAGCATACTCATCTGTTAGGTTGGCCTAGTCTAAGCTCAGACCAAAATCGAAGTAGTTTTCTGCCTCAAGACTTAAAACTGTTCAAAAATACTCTCCATCCAGTCTGAGACTAAGGTTTTAAATAAGAAAACATCAAACATCAGTTTCTAGACAGCTTTAATTCCAACGACTTCAAAAACTGTGTTACGTTGTCTTCATGTATCATATTAAAACAATATAATACAAAAACTTTGTATTTTAACCCTTAAAGTGTGAAACAGTTGAAAGAAGATGTAGTTTTTAAGACACTTTATGTCTATCAAGCCACTTGTGAGTCAGACCAGTTTAAATCCCATGGATTAACTTGGACTGAATATGTAAGGGGCGAAATTTATTAATCAAGTCACATTCATTTGGAATGCACCACTTAGCTCTTTCTTCAGCGATGATAACGACGCGCCCGCCGCCCCGTGCCCGATCACTCGATTTCGCAGGTCATTGAGATTCAGGCCACCCGGGTCCCGGCGAAGACGCACATGTGGACGTTTCTCACAAACATTCCCGTTTGTCGCCGTGGCTGCTCTCGTTCTGCCTCCTTCCGCCTCAACACAACTTTCCCCTGTCACGGCATATTAAAAGTGCTTTACATGTGCATGTCCAACGCGATGAATATGGATGTGACCTCTTTCTTCGGCGCCTCGCCGCCTGTCTGCCCCCCTGCCACCCCCCCAAGGCACAAGACAGCACTTCTCAATGAGCACAGCGTGCGCAGGAGACCGGCTCTAACCCCTGCTGGAAACACACACACACACACGCACACATCGTGAACTCATAATTGCAGACACTCCCGCAAATATGTATATATATATATATATCTATAAAAATAAGTGCATGTGCGCTCATACCCGACTCGCTCAGGCTCCCGTTTCTCGTCTGCCGCGTCTCTTCTTTGACCTTTCGCGATGTGTTTTGCATAAAAATAAGAGAACACAGGGGTGTTGAGAGCCAGAGGAGTAAGGTCTAAAGAAGATGCTGATTTCTTATTCATATGTGTGACACCTCTAATAAAACAATGGCCCGCATTCTTTACATGCTGAGTTCAGGCCTCTCAGACATGTATTTTTATTTTTTATTTTTCGCCGACATTAGCCACCGTCTCCATAAGAAGTTCTTTGGAAGGACATGAGTGTGAATTGTATAGTAAGTAAATAAATAAAGAATATTAACTAAAGAAAAATGCCTCGTTTTACAAGTAAAATTTAGTGATGACCAGTGGCGTTTTATGTATGAATCCCCTTCTCACAAATACACACACTCTTCCAATGAACACGTTTAATTTGATAAAACCATCAAGAACTTACCAATGGGTCTGTTTTACATTCAAGCTCCAATAAAAGAGTTTTATATTGTCGCCTTCCTAAAAAGCGATTTTTGCAACAAAAAAAACAAAACATATAATCACTCCTGGCCAAAAGTGACTTAGGCCATTATTTTAGAAAGATATCACAAGATTTCACATTTTGCTTCTAATGTTTGTCTCGGTGTAAGGTGTTCCTGCTGCCAAACAATGAATAGATGAACAATGGAAATGTTCATTTTTGTGTGTTTTTTTATGACTAGCGTAAAGGTTCTATTAATCTTACCTTTTATTTCAAGGATATTTGTGCAGAATATTCTGTTGAACCAGTCAAAGCATTTTGGATTTAGAGCTGAAAATAATCAAATGTTTGATTTTGTTCTATTTGTTAAGCCTTATTTTCTCACAGTGGTTGCTTGGTATAAAACACTGCGTTGGGCGCCACTCCGACATGGCTGGGCACACTAATGTAGAACTTGCAAGCAGAAAACAAGAACAAGATGTCACGGTCAGACAACGGGGAGTGATCAGGGTGTCCCATCAGACCGTCAGTTCCCGAAACCACATAACAAAACTCATAAAGTGACCCCGCCTCTCAGAACTGAGGAAGGATAAAGTGTATTGTTAAAACTGTCTCAAATTCACCAACTCTGTTACTAATTATTGTTTTATTACAAACATTCAAGTGTTACCAAACTCTTGGTTTTCTCTTTTTTCCTAACACCAAGTCATCCTGGAGTGGTGTAACACTAACAGGTTCTTATAAAACAACTACCATAAGATAAATAATCATAAATATTTATGAATAATCATAAGTAGTGCTAATGATGAGTAATCATTAGCACTGTTTATTTATTTTCAGTGCTACTTCCCTATTCATGCTGCCCTGGGCAGACAGCCATATGTGAAACACCGCCGGTGGCAAAAACATGACACTAGCACTGTGTAAATAGCATAAATTGACAAATGATTTCATTGAATATTAGCTATTTTAGTCCTTACAAAATTAACAAATATCGCCTCCACTGATCTGAAGCTAATTTCTCCAACAAAGATCTGAACAGGATTCCTCTTTTTTTTTAGGTCATTTTATAGTAAATCTTTTCATTTAGCAGCAATTTTAAAACCTTTTCACATTGATCCATGTATTTAAAGGTTTTCTTCCAGATCTGAAGTAACTTGACCAACACTGCTGGTTGACAATGATAGATGAGTTAGTTGACCAAATAAAAGACCAAATATAAAGGCCAGAATTACACCACAAGCTTATTTATGTCAATGGTGTGTGCTAAGGGACATTAAGTCATGTCACTATATAAACATTTGTATACTGCAAAAAAATAAAGAAATTTGGTGTAGAACCTTTTTATAGATGTTCATGACAAGAAATATCTGAGAAAAGATAATCGCTTCTTAGTGAAAGCAGTCAAGTTTTGTCAATGGTATTTTCCCAGAAAAAGAGAGAAAAAAAAAAATGCCTAAGTCCAAACCATATTTTCTCAAATGGCGACTGAGTAAGATGTGGAACAGCAGAAAGCAGGAGGGGAAATTACACATTACGGCTATCGATGTCCTTGAACTCTGGTCTTCCCCAGGCCTGACAAACAATATTCCCTCTGTGTGCTTTCGTGACACGGCGGGGCTGGAGTGAGGATGCCTCCGCTGCTGCGGCACCACTACGACAACACAGCGACACTGGCGGACGTCTGAGGTCGAGTCATGAGTCAGGCACGCCGTGCCACACTATGAATGTGTGCATACACGACAAAGGGGTTTTACTTCTGAGCCGCTGTTCATGTGACGGACCTGAGGGCTGGTAAGGGGTTATTTTTAGGCCGGATGTTCGAGGCAAATACGAGTTTATGTTGACATTTTTTCTAAATAGACCCCATTCTTTCTCCATATTTCCACATGCAGCAAGAGACTTGAGCGCGTAAGCGAACAAACACAAGCAATTTGTCTGTGCTGTCCGTCATCTTTCAAATGGTTTTTCACTCCTTCGCATGGTTTCTGGGTTACGAGCAGAGTGGGGGAAAGTTCAAAAAAACCTAAATTCTTTTTGGCCGGGATTTATTTTCCTTCCCATTGATCACCAAGCAGCTGCTGACTGATTCTCAGCATAGCCTACATAGCCACAATGTTTTCTTAGCATTTCAGACATGCAGACAGACAGGGTGAGAAAAGGGAGGAGGTGAGAAGTGGGAAGGAAAACGTGAAATGAAGGGGTGAGAGGTGGGGAGGAGCAGAGAGGGATTGTGTGGGAGTGGGAGAGTGTCCTCATGTCCTTTCCTATCCTGAAATATGGAACTAGCTTGAGTCAGAGACACAGATTCAGGCAAAAGATTACATATCTTTGTCCTAATAAGGGGAAAGTGAAATTTGACTCTACTGTCAGGGCTAGCAATATAAAATGTGAACCTAACGTTCTTTTGACTTTATGGGATGGAGTGAGCTCAGATGGAGTTTCCCTATTTCTAGTCCTCCCTGGAATTATTTAAGATTTTCCCACAAATCTGAGCTATATAATCCAATTTATAAATACATACGACATACAACCCCTCCCACAAAACTGCCAACTTAGGTCACACTGTCTGTGTTGCCATGTCTGCTGGTGTAAAGAAAAATACCTTTCTAAGCATGAGGAACTGAAGAACCAATTTGTGAAGCATTGTATTGTGTCATGTTGTTCAAGCATGTGCACCTTTTAATGGGTTTCCGTTCTGATTAGCACATGTCCATTCTTCGCTTTATTTGTTTTTTCAGATTTAAGGGTTAACTGACCATCCATCCATCCCTCCAGTTTCCAGATACGCTTATCCTGACAGGGTCGTGGCGCGGACGACCTGTCAACGAACCCACCAATTAATCACAAAGCACATCAGAAAAAAATAAATATTATTTTTTTGGGATACAATCTTGGCGTGGTGGTTAGAATTTGGTCACAAAGCAGCTGAAGCTCTTAGTTTCACTTTCAGTTTCAAGCAACCAGCATGTTGGGGTGAGTGTGTCATTATTAGCGCAGGCAGCAAAGCGTAGTGTCAGACTTAGGGCGTTTTCACGCATGATAGTTCAGTAAACTCAGTTTGACTCAGGTCCAAAATTTGCAACATTTGTGACATTTTCAGTTGGTGTGGTTAACTTTCGCACAACACTAATTGCAAACCTGTTTCCTACCCTCGTCTGTAGTCAACAACTACTAAAGAAAACAACACAAAAACTTCTGAAGAAGACATGAGAGCAACTTTCTTCTTTGGGAAACGTAAGCAAAAATTGAGTAGCGTCAGATTTTAGCAGTTGTAGTATTTCTCTTTTGTCTTTGGTAAAAGATCATGAGCCATTTCTTCCACTAGCGTTAGACTTGCACGTTTGTTTTGATTATATTTACCCAGAATACCCTGCACTATAGTTTGCTTCCTGGTTTTGGAGCGGTTCAGTTTATCTAGAGAGCAATAAAAAAATAGTTTCAAATAAACCGGTCAATTTATGCTATAAATCTATTACTAGAGTGCATAAGTATTGGCATTATGAACAGCGTTATCATGCAGTTACACACAGAAGATGACTTCTAGACAGCATTAAATTCACCTCCAAGATTTTAGCAGGTGTTGAATTTTGGATTTGCATGAACTGTGTAGTCAGACTGCACAGTTGTTTGGCATGTAGTGTGCTACCGCACATGTGTGTCCGGTCACTTGCCCGTTGGTTCCAACATAGGGCCCAGTGAGAACAAGTCAGTTTATTCACAGCTAAATTGATTACACCAATATTTACTATTTAAAGTGTCCAACCGCAGTTTATTAAAAACAAAACCCTCTTAATAAAATTTCCTACCTCAAACTGGGATGTGCATTTGTGCCTCCAAGAGGTGATGTAATTGTGAATCATAAAAATAATTGGATCAACTAAACACCAATAGTATCTATGGCAGAGCGAGCGTGATCTATAGGTGGGAACTAACAAGTTAAAATAATCTCCGATCAGAATCGATCCGAGTTATTGGGGAAACACTGAGCTGCTTCTCAGCAGCAAAATCAACGCATCACGGTTACTAAACTAAGGACTTAAATGAAGCGTCACATCTGTTCACAAAGAAGGCCTAAATGCACGTTTGATGAAGCACATTTTCAATGAATTACATAGAGTAAATACAGAATTTCCTGCATTTGTTCCCTGGGTCATTTCCTCCTTCTATTCATCGTCTATTCCCTCAGCACCAGAGCCACCATCCTCCTCCTTCCATTTCTCAATCCACTCTTTAATAAATGAGCGCTGGTGGTAATTGCCCTGTCTGGGACGACGTCATTACTCATTCAGATGTCCAATAATGCTGCAGCGCCCGCCACACACAGGCGCAAACACGCATGCATGCACACATGATGTGGGGGTCGGGAGGGGAGCGGGATTGGCTTAGTCTGCACATGCAGATCTATATCATCGATCTCTCTCCCGCCCTCGCCGCTCATTCCCACATTCCATTTTTCATATTCAATGAGTGACTTGTAGATTTGGCTGCTCGATACAGATACGTCTCAATTAAGAGCGGGCCTCGGGTTGTATTGACACGCACGCGGACCGCTGGAGTTCCTGAACGACATTTTGACGCAGAAAAGAGATGCTTATCAAGACGCATAAGAATATCAGCATCATGGTGAAGTTTTCAAGACCAATTTTCAAACACTGAAAGAAATGGCCCTCGCTCCAGTCCCTGCTTTCCACTGCACTACTTGTTCATTTGAAGCTGAGGTGCTCTACTCTTTATGGTGGTGTGAAAGTAAAAATCAACATTTGTGAAAAAAAATGTGACCTTAAACATCATATGACTTACTGTGCCTTTGAAAGAGATGAGAGGTTTCCAGGTCGCGTCAGGTTCTACATCCTTTTTGCACCCACACTTTCCCAGTGGGTCTGGTTGCCTTGCAGTGCCAAGGCAAATTTATGAAACATATTATAAAATCCTTATTCAGGCCAATTCATTTCAGTTGGTAGATATGATTTATGAGTCAAAAAACTCGATTTCCTTTCAACTGACTAAAACAGGATTGAAGAAAATGACTCCCAAGTCACTGGCTCTCTCAGGAAGTAAGAAACGCTCCAAAGTCAACAACGAACCAATGCGTTGCTGGTGTGAAGCATCCGTTCTCCTGTTCGTAGATGTCATTTGCTGGAGTCGCTTCCCACAGCAGACTATTTGATGAAAATTACTTTTAATTCGTTGGTTATCAAAGACATGTGGCTGGTTGGAAATGCCTCGTGTCGTACTTCAGGGAGATATTCTTTATTGGAGCCATAAACCCACATTTTCTGAGACTAGACAGACTTGATTCAAGAAAAATTGCTTTAAACCATTGGTTGTCAAAATGGGAATGAAACATCCTGAAAATGGACAGAACTGTGATCCTGTAACAGCCTGTTCAATTTTGTTGATGCTACCGTTTTCTTGCTTGTACATATTATTAGCTGTCCTTGCATCAGATGATGAGTTGATTGAAGAGAATTACTTTAATTCACCAGTGATGATATAGGGTACAAATCATTCTTAAGGTGGACATGAATTGACACGTGGTTGGTACATCATGTTCCGTTGGCAGACAGCTCCTTTTTGTGAAAACCACCAAAATCTAAAAGCTATGAAATGTCCAAACGGTGAAATAACCAGAGCCTAAATAAATATTTGAGACTGCTTCGGTTGCATCCACACCAAATAATTACCTAGGTTTCATAGTTTTTGGATCAGTCCTACATTGGCAACCTTTTAGTAACCACGTTTAAGAGTCAGTCTCACCGCTACTTGACAAAATTATACAAAGCCCTAATTCGAAATTCAAGTGACGCAGAGTTGAAACTGTGTCCTGAGGCAACAGGGATCAGAGCTGGATCTAAGATGAGATGCGGTTTCTTCTGTTTGGTTAACTACCAACTGAACCGGAGGGAAAACAGAGCAGCCTGGGAAAAGAGAAAGTGGGACAATGATGGTGTGTTCAGCAGAGGTAGCTGACACAGTAAAGTGAGTCCAGTACCGTTTAATGTGTGTGTCTAAATTTGGTTAACGCACTTAAGACTTTTCCAAGCCACTTGGCTATTTTTGATTTTTCCCTCAAAATAAATGCATTTCCAAATATGTAAATGTTTTGTTTCTTTTTTGTGCGTCATTTTAAAATGTTAAGTTAAAAAGCCTGAACAAGGTAGAAGAAAAGAGAAAAGTTAGACAAAGAGTAAAATTTAGGAATGTGCCATTTTGTTTTCTGAAAAATGACTTTTTATGGCGCATTATGCGCCATAAAAAGCATGAATATACAGTCCATGTATTCCTCAATCGGACCTCTCGCTGTTGGACTTCATAAATCTCCAAGCTGGGACTGTACAACGGGCTGGGATTCAAGAGCTGATTGTCTTTTCCAACTCATCTTCGCTGCAGGAGGTATTTTAGTCTGTGGATCCGTGTCCCTGGCAGAAGTTTAGAAATTTAGCTGTCAGCTGAGTGTTGATGTTAACCGTCAAGAACAAGAGTGTTAGTCCGAGTGGAAAGGTGGCGCTGCTTGACGCTGAGCAGACACCTGAGTGAAGGAGACTGTCTGTGGAGTAAAACTTGTCTTTCACTCACACTGTACAGAGACCATTGGAAAAAAACATTTTCACATTTAATTAGGTTTGAGTTTATACCACGTCTGCATTTATGGGCTTATTAAAGAACATACTTTTACTTCAAACTATATTTATAAAGTACCCTGGTCATTGCCTTTCTACACAACTCCACTCAGTTTAAATCTCCCTTCCGTTTTTTGTCTGGGTTTTCTCCCATTGACTTGGATTCCTCTTGTAGAATTTCAACGGGGCCAATGAGCAAGCAGAAGAAGAAGTTGTGAACAATGGGCTGTTTTAGAATTGCAGTCTGCTTGTAGTGGCAGCGGAGGAAGTGACCGACGTTCAGTACGCGTTGGTCACGCTTCCAAATCCTGAATGAACATCAACAGCCGTCTCGTTCGGCTCGGGACTTCTCTGTTCGCAGTAGAGGATGGTAGTTTACTGCTTCATAGGGTTGAACTGGTGCATTACATACGTCACGAGTGAATAGGTAACATTTAAAACTCGAACAGAGTCCACGCTCCCAGCAAGCAATGGTTTCTTAATGGCTAGGAGTTCAGGCCCTCTGCAGGGGGGGACTCCTATATGTTGTTGATGTTGACTTCACTTTACTTTACGTATTTTTGATTTCATTTCTTTTCCTCCCTTTCCAGTCTTCTCCTTTTTCCCCCCCTGCACTCCCTCCATTTTGCAGTCTTCAGGAATGTGAGGTCTCCTTAGTGATTTATAAACACACGCATTATAAATGGGCATCTGTAGCTTAAGCGGTGATGAAGCCTTGCTCTCTCCAAGACGCAGCTTTGGCCTGTGCGTGATTTAAAGGGGTGACATTTATGGCTCGCAGGCCTATTATTCAGAGTGACTGTCAGTGTGAGGAGCAGCGTTTTACAGCGGCCATATGCAGAGGTGAGCCCGGAGCTACGCTAGGATGTGACATAGTCCAAACATCCAGAAAGATCCTTACTGTAACGCAGCTCCACACACATAAACTCTGTTGTGGTTTAGAGAACTTGTTCATCTTTTAAAAACGTTCTAAATTTTTCTACTGTTAGCGTTTACATGTTATGTATCGTCTTTCTCCTCGGATGGAAATTATAGCACAGGACATACAACAACATCTATGACTCTGATGAAATAGTGTTTAGTATTAATAAAGTATTTTGAATGGAATTTATAAGAATCTTTGTCATCATTAGTCATTTTTGGATTTTTTATTAAATAAGATAAGAATTTTGCTCCCAGTCTTTGTAAGCCGTTGACCGGAGATAGTCAATTCTGATTTCTCTTTGAGAACTATAATAATTTGCATTAGAAAGAGAGGCAACATCAGAACACATCCTGAAGACAGCAGTCGCTGTTAAAAAGGTTTTGTTAGTATTTTTAACAGAGTTAACAGTTTTCAAATCAACTGACTATGTTTTGGAAGTATCACAAGATTACCCACAGGGCAACAAGATGCGCACTTTTTCCGTTTTTTAAAAATTGTTCTTATCGACATTGGCATTGCTTGATTAGTAAAAGGATGAATGAATTCTGCACTCTATTCTTAATCAAAAGTTGAAATTTTCAAGTCAGAAAAATGATCAAAAACTCAGAACTCTGGCTGGGAAAGTCAGCGGTTTCTCACCAAGAATGATCCATAAAAAACCACAATATGGCTGCCTTGGTATTAAAATGTTAACAGATACAGTCCTAATAGCAGACTGGTCAATAGCCGCACCAAGTATCAAACCCCACTGTGTGTTTCTACTTGAATTGCCGGTACAACGGATCGTCCCGTGTGTCTCTGTGTCCTGCGATAAACGGATAGATGATGGTGCCAAAGTTTCATCTGAGTACAACTAAACATTTCATACTTGGACCAACTACGGCCCCAGAGAATGACGATCCATACCTCACATCTTCTTTAATCGGTCTCAGCATCTGCACTGAAGACCCTCTTTGTGCTTACATGTGGTGTGTTCGCTGAATGACACTATTCATAAAAAGATCGCATGTCTCACTGTGACCTACTGGTCAGAAGTCAGAGCTTATAGAGATGAATATTTGCTTACTGTTTCACAACTGTATTTCAGCTGCATTTCTATTCATAAGTCACTCAGTTGTTTTTTTTTTGTTTTTTTTTTTTACAATCACCATTTGGAAGCTCTCTTGTACTCAGTCGCGCTGTCTTCTGTATCGTCTCGCCTTATGCATTAATTATGACTGTCCTATCTGTTATTGTGGTGCAAAGTAGGTGCAAATAATCCATTTAATGGTGAAATGCTCCACTTTGTTTTCACATAACCCCATAACCTGCGCACCTGCCACAGCCAATGCACAGTGCAATTGCAGCTGACGACAGACCGGACAATATCCCTAACTGTCCAAGATAATAGATGACAATAATGGGAAACTGTCCCTGAGCACTCATTTGGAGTCTTCCAGCCCATTTACTGATACTCTTCATATTTAATTCGTCTCCGATAGCCAGGAAAACAGACACTTTAAGTCCATCTAGAGGGAGCACATTTACAATAAAAGGCCAGCTGAATCCTCGGCTCACGTTTCCTCCTGACGGTGGCAGGACATAAACCTTCAAGCCAGACCTCATTTTCTCGGCGCCATCTCCCGGACACTGCAACAAAGAAATCAATAAGCCGCATACAATCCTCCTAACTTTAGAAGCTATTGTGAAAATGTCTTTGTCAAAGGAATATGGAGAGCATTTCTCCTTGACTCTCACCGTCTCTCTTACTTTGCTTCCAAGTGTCCGAACAGTCGGCAGGGCGCGTTGGACTTGCAGCCAAATTAGCATCTGGCTGTGTGCTCTGCTCACGTTTTCTTTACACAGACCTATGACACAAGCAGTCTGTTTTTGAGGATTATGGTCACTATAACTTAATTCCCACAGCTGAGCAAGAAGAAATAATTCAATCCTGCTGCAGAGATAAAGATCCCTTGAGCAGAGCGGAGAGATCTGCTCTGCCTGTATCAAGTTATACACTGGAGATTGGCGCGTAGCATGTAGCATTTAGCTCATAGCTACGCCGAATCGATGCTTTACTCTGATTCACGAAGTCAATAAAACCAGGCGGCTTATTGGATCATCTCAGTCGTGTAAACTGCCATAGAAAGCCACGGGTGTTTTCATAGCAGGTGCTTCCTGTGTTTGTGTGATCAAATTGTACTTTTCTCCCGGGTTAACAGTCTCAAGAAAGTCAAATGATTAATGAAGGTCTTCAGGACCAAAAAAAAACCCTGTTTGGCTACTGTCTGTCACCTTGTTTAGCTTTTAACGCTACTTCATAATGCCCCCTGAAGAGAACTGCAAGCATTACATCTAAGCAGCTTCTGACCCATATGTTTCCTTGGAATTTGCAGGATCTTAAAACAGGAGCATCAGCTTTCCCAGTCAGGGGTCACTCTCCAGCCAACTCTGCATGTGTACAGACTTTCTCACAACAGACTGCCTTCAATCTCCTGCACTCTCAGCGTCTATCGCCTTCTGTTGTGCATCACTATGACAAGGCAGGGCAGGAGGCGAGGCTCCGGGTTGCAGAGGTCTTCTGGATTGCCTTATGCGATGGACGGGAATAGTCTGGAATCCCCGAACGGAAGTAACCTCACATTGACCTCGACCAGTCACGGCTCGCCTGGCCCTCGCCCTGCGACCTCTGACCTGTGTTGTCAGATTCTTCAGGACATAAACAGAGCCGGAACATAATTTTTAGGCCGCATTTGTTTTTGTATAGTTGCTAAGTAACTTTAGTGGTGAAGCATTGGTAATTATTTACAGCAGTGTTAATATTTTGACCATTATGAGCTCTCTTAAAACGAGATGCAAACACTCCAAATTTTTTATTCATTTATTTTTTGATGGGGAGACAGTTTTTTATTTCTCCCCACAAACAGAAAGACTGATGACTATCATACTTAACATAGAAACTTACAAACATCAAGCTAAGATGGCCATGGGAGAACTAATTTCTCCTCTTGAGTTTCTCCAACTGTCTCCATTGCTGAGGTCTGTTTGAATGAAAGTGGGAGCTTAGATGGTCAGACTTACCAAAGATAACGTAACTCCAAATCCCAGGAGTGAGCGGCGACTGTGATTGGTTCCCCTCTTTGTGAGGAGCGTCGCGTGTGGCCAATTGTTTGTCAGTAAAGCAAAACAGCAACAGTGGCCTAGAAAGCTGCGCTGAGCCAAAATGAACGAGTAACGACACGCTTCCTAGAAGTACAGTGGAGTGAAAGTCAGAAGTTTCCCGAAAAATAAATACTCAAGTAAAGATACTCAAAAAATAGACTTCAGTGCAGTTTCAAGTAAATATACAGTGTTACTGTCCACTGCTGTGGTTTTTATCCCCACGAAACTGATACTGTCAATAGTAATTCAGGATACTTGCTTAGTATCCTGGATTACTAAACAAGTAAAATTGGGTGAAAATGAATGGTGCTTCCATTGGTCTGGTTCCTGACTCCAGTGGTCAATCACCAGTTACCTCACAGTGCAACAAACACTCTGTTCACTCCCTCCAGTCTGTCCGATGCCATGGAGGTTTGAGAGCAGTCGAGACTCATTGTGGGTTGTTGCTCTCAGATCTCCTTCAGAGGTAGCCTGGGACACTTGCATATGCATCATATTATATTTGTCTTAACAAACCGCAGAAAGAAAAACACTATTCATGACGTTTAAGCAGACATGCTGCAAAACAACTGAATTTGAATTGTAAAAACCATATTCAGTACTCAACACTGCATTAATGCCTATTTCCTGCAAGTCCACAACACGGCTAACATAGCTAGCATTTCCTTACAGCTACCAGCTTAGTAGATACACGGGCAAAGCCTAGCCTTAGTGAACAAGCTTGTTTTCTATAGATTTCGCATAAAATCTCGCAATTTGTGAGTTCAGGTTCCTTCTAGTTTCTTCTGAAAGCCAACAGACTTGGTCTTTTGTCCAAGGTTTATTTAAAACAACCCAACTTCTTTCCCAACAGCATTTGCGTCAAAGAAAAACCCTCACCACTTTTTGATATGTTGACATTTATAAACAGGATTTGTATGATTTCATGATAACATCTACCAAACATATCTCTTTACCTTTTTAAGCGACCTAGCAAACGTCTTGTAGCCTATAAAGGGTTAAAGAACAAAATGTTGTGGCAAACAGGAGCCACTTTTCCCCTGAGCTGTGCAACGGTGATATTCCTTCCTCTGAAAATAAACGACAACGCTCCCAGAAGTGGCACATAAATTAAAGTGGCAAGGTGATTGATGACTAAGACGAGCGCAGAAAGGGGTGTTTGCATCACTTTTCCGTAAAACTGGGGAAAATGCACAGACACAAAAACATTAAGTGTGTACAGACTTCCACATACACACGGTGCAGACATAATTTGACATGTGTAACCACATCAATCCAAAACGGTCCTACATCCTAAAATGCACCCCTGAGAGCCGCTGAGGTAAATTGCAACAGAAAAAGGCGTCTCACATGCTTGTGCAGGACCACGCGTCCGTGTGTGTACTCCACCCCGACGCCACATCCTCCAAATGAGCTCCATGCAATATTAAAGGATGCAAAATTAGTCTGTGAGGGAAAATGTGCTTGGAGCACCATTGGCGACTGACCTACCAAGGGCACCATGGGAAATAAGAGGGACTGGGCATGCAATTGAAACACACACAACAGGATATTCATTACTTACCCCACAACATGTTAGTACTGATGGACCTCATGGCTATCCGCTGGGTGTACTGACTCAACCAGAGGGGACAGTGAGCATGCAGAAGAATGGTGACTAGTAAAATTCAAAGACTTCATCAAACTTTTAACTACTTGGTGCTCACAAAGACTTTTAGGGGAATGAGAGCCACAGGACCTAGCTGTTTCTAATGTTCATTCTTTAAGTACTTGGTTAGGGCAGCGTTAAAAGATCGGGATAAATCCTTGCAGACATCATCAACGTTTATCTGTGAAAGCTAAGTCATCAAATAGGACAAGCAAAGAATGCTGGAAAATACAGCTTACAGCTAGGGCTGGACCATAAATCAATAACAAAATATATCATGATAGACACGTGATCAGTATCAGTAGATATTATGACTGATACAATATTGAATATATAGAATATTCACTGAACTCCGCTCCCAAAACGCTCGGCATTCTGGGGGACGTAGGCAGAGGAAAGGCTTTAGCCGCTCAACTTGACAACCAAGCTAAGTAAGGTTGGTGGCATCAACTAACTCACTATTTGGTTACCTAGCAACAACTTGAGTAACTTTCGCAGCAACAGTTTCAAGTTTTGCCACCGTGATTCATAACTGCTTTAAAATAAATTAAAAAAACAATGGCGTGCGGCGAAAACTGTGGATAAACCAGGAAAGGTTTGAGAGAATTTCAGACATTTAAAACAAAACAAACTATCAATAATTATCAATATCAGCTCATTTGAAATGGCTATAAGTTATTCAACCTTACTTACCAGAATAGGTAAGAATAACTTACTTATTCTGTAAGTAATAAGGTATTATTACTTAGTAATAATAAGTAATAATAAGTAAGTAATAAGGTATTATTACTTACAGAATAAGTGCCTATGCACTATTCACCTGGAATCCTCTGCAGAATTGCAGAAGTCTTGACTGTATTTTAAGTTTACAGACAAATTGTCAGGTATTACTTTAAACTGCAGCACATTACAACAGTTTAAAGTAATACAGGCATAGATTTGAAACATGCAGGCAGTCATGTTTTAAGAACAATTTGTTTCCCACATCAATCCCACCTCCCTACATCAAATACCTTTATTCCGGAACAGATTTGCCTTTATACCCATTTGTGTACATGCAGCAAATTACGAAATGCACAAGCAGCACTCTGCTGTGCAGTTTGGTTGTGTGCAGGGAGCGACACACAAAGCAAAGAGTGAAATGTTTTGAATTATACATTCCTGCCATCGGTGATAAATTGAGAGATGGATTCATCATAAATCACAGGAACGCCGCGCCGCCTGTGAGGAGAACTGCATGGTGGGCAGGAGTCAGAGATTTAAGAGTGTTGTTGGCCTGTCCAGAGCTCCAGCCTGCAGCCACACCTTCATCACCCACTGCACTCCAGAACGCGTTTATTCCCCTTTTTATTTCATATTACCTGTTTGTATAAAGACTCCATAACTGCAAAAAAAACAAACAAGCATAAAATCTTACCAAGTATTTTTTTTTGTCAAGTTTCTGGATCAAGTATCTTAGAATGAATGCTTGAATTCAGATAAATTTAACTTCCAAGTAACTTTCATTAAGATAGGAGCTTGGTTTAAGTCAATAATTACTTAATATTTATACATATTTTAAAAAGTAATTCCAGTAGTAGATTTTTTCCACTTATAACAAGAACAATTTTGTTATAAGTGAAAATAATTTGCCAGTGATACTTTTAATCTGCATTAAGAAATTATTGACTTAAAACAAGCTGAAAAAATGGTTTTAGGTTAGTTTTGTGTTATTCCAAGTGTTCTAAGATATTTGGGAAAATAGACAAAAATACTTGGCCAGATTTTGTGTTTTTGCAGTGATATTCCTGCTTGTTCTTATCAGTATGTATTCTGAGTTTTGCAGCTATTTTGTACATATTTCTTATTATATACAGTTTTTTCCCCTTCATATAGACCTGTACTATTTAATTAGTATCATTATTTTTAAAGAGAAACATATGTATTTTTGGAATAGTTCTCACTCTGAAATGTTTTCTTGTTACATAAACACATTTTAATTACATTTTAATAACAGCCTTTATTTAAATATGCTGTGGCAGACAAGCGTTTGTAGACCAGCAGTAAACATACAACAAACTTTTGTTTTGACTGAAGCTAAGAGTTGCTGATTATCTACTGTCAACTTCAGTTTATGAGTTTAAATTATTGCAATAATTTTTGGGGGGGATTTCTGCACAGTGTTGCTCTAAGGCCAAATTATGACCTAATGCAGCGCTCCAATCAGAATTTTGAAAATGACTCCAGATCAACCCTGTACGTGAAACGCTTATAATTTAAATGCCAAAAAAAATAATAATAAAAAAGTCATAATGTGATCATTAAACGCCAGCCTTCTGGAATGTAACAAAAATTGACTCGCATAAGATTTACCTACCACAGCCGTGCAGTGAACTCACTTCTGTAGATAAAAAGGCACATAAACTTGGCTGATGTGGGTTACGCCTCACTGCATCAGTGGTCAGCTAAAACAGCACAATGAAGCACACAACTACTCACTCACACACACACACACACACACACACACACACCGCGAGCCTGCATGCTGAAGAGGCTGAACGTCCCTCACTTCCACATATACACATTAAACGTCTTGTTGATGATGAGTAAATCATCAGTGATGGCAAAGTGCTGTGTTTATGCAGTGATTAAAACTTACAAACTGGGAGTTTAAATGAACCCATCAAAACTGCACAGTGGTTTCCCACACAGAACGCAAATTTAAGTAAAAGAGCTGCAGATCTAATGCAGACGTCTCCGTACAGCGTGAGGCTTTGCTAACGTCGCCACGCTAAACCGAAACTGCCGTCCATTTTAAGTGGATTTAAGAGATGCCGCACAAAGTAGTGCATAGATGTGGACAGGAAGGGAAATGAATCACACTTTTTCTGTATTTGGCAAAAATGAATTTGGAAAGTGTGGTTTAAGTTAGGATTTTAATCTCCCTGAGTTTTTTCATTTCTGTTGGATTAGCTTGTCTTCACTCAAAGCTCTCCTAATCGAGTTGTGCTCAGCTGCAAATTTTTGGTATCAATCAGAGAATTACAGGACCAGTATGGCCAATACTTTGTTATTAAGGTGTTTTGTATCATCAAACTTCAAATCTTCTGATGTTTTTGTGGTTTTTCCTGTGAATTGTTTTGTTAAAACCTATAGAATTCAGAGAAAATACTTTAATTACCATAATAAACAGACATTAAATTAGAAACACAAATGTGAGCATATTTTCCTAAATAAATGAAGTGCAAAAAATTACAATTTGAGAGCAAATAAAAAATTTTAAACTAATGTATTGACCTTTCCCTGTGAGCTGTGATCTGATATTGATACTGAAATGTGGTTCGCCTAAAAACCTTGGTTCTCGGTTCGTTACAAGTGAAGTCAGGTGCGGTTTGTAAAGCACTGCAGCGGCAGACCGCAGCGCAGGGAATTCTGGGTAAATACAACCAAAACGAACGAGTGTGCCTCCTGCTAGCAGGAGAAACAGTTTGTAGTCTTTTACCAAAACATAAGAGAAATCCTGCAATTGCTAAAATCTGGCGCTACTGCATTTTTGAAAAGGTTTTTGTGTCGAAAACCTCCTGAAACTGAACCGTGCCAGGTGTAAATGTGACCGTCGAACCGAGTCTACCGGACTATTAGGTGTGAAAACACCCCTTGTCAATTAAACATATTTCTTCCTAACTAAAACGGTTTCTAAACTCTACTGAATAACTTCAGATCAACCTGCATCCTGGTGCAGACCAAACTCCTTAATGTGCAAAGTAGCTGAAAACATCCTTGTGCTCCTGAAACATCCTGAGGTGGCGGCTGTGACAGACTTCGAACGCAGGTTCCTGGACTCAATCTTAGCACAGCACTTCCTCAAACCAGCTAGACTCGCTCAGCCATCGCAGAGAAAATCAAATATTTTGTTTTGAGCTTCACTAATATCAGCATTTTTACTCCACCCCTAATGGCATTTTTATTGATCGGCTTCTTAATGGCGGGGCCATATATTTGACGGCCCTCATTTAAAGTAGAAGTGAGTAATAGCTGTCTGAGGGAAGGCTGTAAAACTGTGTGTGTGTGTGTGTGTGTGTGTGCGTGTGTGCGTGTGTTTCTTTTTTTTTTGAGATCGTCGTTATAGAGAGAAGGCAAGAGTGGAAGAAGAACGACATGAAGGAGGAGAAGGGGAGAGAGTTTTTAATTTACTGAGCACAGGAGAGCACTGGGGGAAAAAAGGAGAGGAAGTGCAACCAAAGCAGAGTAAGTAAGACTTCAGGAATGAAGGTGAAGGCTTAAGCTGTAAAAAGCTCAAATTCCTTCCCAAACAGAATTAACTCACAAGCATTTCTGTGAACGTAACCCGTTTCACCTCCGCGACTCGTACATTACCTCTGCTATTGCAAACAAACCTCAAAACGCCCCCCTTCCTGTCCCCCTCTCGCCCTTCCCTCTTTCCATCCATCCAGTCCTCTCAGGTCATCAGCGAGCAAAGCCACAACAAAGGGGGGCCGTTGCCGCGGTGACCTTGGCTGTGACATCATGTGGCGGCAGAAAGAAATGAAGCCATTAGGCCGAGGCAGCACTCGCCCATAAATCAGACTGTTTCCAATAAGCTGCCTTAATGGTCATCCATCACGCCGCCAGCCAGCGCCCTCCGCACCCATCCGCCGGGGGAACAGCCACGGGGGGGGGGGGGAGGAAGGTGGATGGGGGAGGCGATATCGGAGTGTGAGGGGGAGGAAAGAGAGGCAGAGGGGATGTGGAGAAGACAGGAAGGAGAGATGAGAGTAAAACTGATGGCTGCGATACGTATAAACAAACGCAAATTTGAAAGTGGCGTCTGTGAAAAAGTTGGTAAGCTGGAATTCATCATGAACAAGTATCTAAATCTTTAGCCCCAAAATAGTATTTATAACTCCTCTCTACGTTTCAATCTTCACTAATATCCTGCTGATGTCGAAAAAGCACAATTTCCCAATTCCGGTGTTTCCGTTGCACAAGAAATTAAAATACAGTCACATGTGAACAAGCTTGTTTGTTTATAGTTCAGATACAGCACTAGCCCTCATCATCTATCAGCCATCAGAGGAAACATCAGCATCTTACTGATGCGTTGGAGCGACAAAACCCTTATTCTCTGAAGCGAAGCAGCTGTGCATGCTGCGTTTTGGTGGTCAGAGATTTTACAGAAGAGTTGCGGATTCAACACGTTCAAATGAACAATTACGAACAATTTCAGACACCAGTTTTGATGCAAAGGCCACTGGTTTCTGCTTGACAGCTGGAAATGTAGAGGGATTTCATCTTGCAGCATCACAGTGAGTCCATGCAAATTCAAATAAAGGGAAGAATGATTTCATGAGTAGAAAATTAGAAAACATTGGAAGGTCAGAACTAAATTTGACCACAGAAAACCTGACAAGAGGTTCCACACAACCGCAAACTTGGAAAACATTTGCAAGGTAGGGAGGGAAAAGATTAGCAAGTCAAATTGTTGGATGCTTCTGCCAAAGTCCAAATGCTATTTTTGAAGAAAAAAGGGCTTTAGCAAAGTATTGTCTGCCCGTGTATTCAAGCAAGTTATTTGATCTTTTTTCCTTACCTTTTACATTTCCCTGCTTCTTTTTTTATTGCAGAGTTTACCACAGTGTGCACAAAATTTAAGACTGTACCTTCAATAAGTGGGCATTTATAAAGTTTCCCCCCATTTTCTTTCTTCAACTTAATTTAATACTTAGTGGTTTAGCCTTCCTCTAACATGCATATTCCTCCTAACAAAGCCAACAGGTTTTCATCGAGCAATACATTTAAAAATGTGATAAACATCACCTGACAATTAAAGTGAGACATTGGGCAAAACAGAAAGCCACACAGAGAAGAGAAAGCAGTGTAAAGCAAACCCCGTGAAAACGTCGCTGTGCTGTGGAAACATGAGTGTGTGCCAAACCCCAAACCCCTGGTAGCTAATCCTGGCTGCAGGAATTACTGCACACACTCGCAGCAGTCATGTCATCAGGAACCCGGTGGAACAGGCCCATTTTGTAGTCCACACCACACCAGACCTCTTGCTGAAAGGTTCAATCTGACTTATAGCACCTACAGCCGACAATTGTGGTTCGTCGTCCTCACTTCTTCCTTATTGGTTTCCTTGGTTTTCGTTTAGCCTCATGCATCTTACTTTAGTCTTTCTAGTTCTCTCTTTCTAATAAAATATTCCTTGCCCATCTAGATCGTGTTCCCCTATTTCCCCCCCCACCCTCGCTTTTCTTGAAGAATACGTTTCTGTATGTGTAGATCACGTTGCCTATTTTGACCAACGTCAGCTCACCCAGAAGTTCCTTTACAACCCGTAAGTCCTGTAAATCCTGGTTGAAAAATGATGTGTGCGGTGCGGCTTGCCTCTTAGGTTTCCCGGAGTACAGCGGCCAAATTGTTTTTGCTAGGCGCTGCGAGAGACCTTATCCATCATTTTGAATGAGCTCTGTAATTGGGATTAGAAGAGCAAAAGTGCAAAAATGGACTTTGAGAATGATAGCATTACAAGCGGACCTTTCAGATGACATAAGGGGCCGAGTGTGTGCTGAATGCTAGTGATTTGGTACGTTTGGTTAACACTGTGTGGCTTTGTATACATTGAGCACCGCGTGACAGAGCGAAGACGTATCACTGAATGGGGTCTGACAGTGTTTTTATAATTGAATGCATACTGTTGTTTGTTTAAATCATTTCACACTTACTGAATGCAAACAAATCTGTACGTGATGCCATTTTTTGTGTCTTATGCTAATGCTAATGATATAAGACATGGAAAACATGAACTAACGTTTATGGAATATGCCTGCAAAAAAGGTTGCTTCACAACGATCCGGATTAGCAGGTCATCAAACTGGGCTTGTCAGCGCTAAGCTAAGTTGTGAAACTCACAAAACTATTGAATTCAGTGAATTCAAACACTGTGCAGAGCTGCATTTGCTTTCAGTAAATAAAGCGAAGACACTCTCACAATATTGCATCTGCCATTGTACAAAGAGACCGGAGACACAAAAAAAGAGGTTTCTCCCAATGTGCGTCTGGAATGATTTTGACGCTCGATATCTATGTTCTCCATTGAACTCAAGTGTCTGTCTTCAAACTGCACAACCATCCAACTGGGTTTTTGATGCGTGAAACACATCACTATATGGCTCAGGCTTTGGGTCAAGAGAAACTCAGTGGTGAAGAAGTTTAAAGCTTTTTTTAAGGTTGCGGTCAAGGAAGGTCATCATGGAAAAATAATAATGATAAAATAAATTATATAGCCATTTTCACCTTGTGGTTTGTACTATAAAGTACCTATTTTTCATTTAGCTTAACCAATTCTGCTGACTTTTTCTTCAAAATTGCTGAATTTTTGCATTTTCCCATTCAAATGCTGAGAAGCGAAGCTGGTGAGGCAGCAGCGAGTTGAGCCTCACCTGGGATTGATCAACCTGTCTTACTGCACTGGCTGCCATTCTGAGAGCATGCTCCTCCTGTGTATGTCGCCAATAAAATGGCTAAAAAACATTTAATGTATGAAGTGATTTTCCATAATTTAGCTTATTAGCCATGGAGCTAGCCATAGAGTAAAGTGCAGCGATATATTTATAGTTTTCTCCTCTTACCACAGCAATCACTTCTGAATAGTCACAAAATAAGCATCAATCCTAAAACCAAACTGCTGCAACAGACTGAAAGTTCTGCTCTTTGTGTGGGAAATATCTGAGTGGGTTTTTTTTTTGTGGCGTTGTCAGTTGCTATGGCAACGAGTCCGCTCGTAGCTGCGCTGATACAGAGAGCGAGAAAGCAGTAGTTTTTAGATGTACTTCGACGGTTTCTCCCTTTGCTGTGGAGCACGAAATGAATAATGTCCAAGTTTGATTGAGTTACAGGAATCATTCTACTGCGGCAGCGCCGCTACGCATCACATGTAGAAGAAAAGTCTTTTTGCCCTCCAGCGACGTCCGCATGCGCGAAATTTCCTTATGTAAACAATAACATGCAGGGGGTTTATATTTGTAAATCTGATTATGATTAAGTCAGTGCCTCACCAGCTGTGAACCTCACCGCACGTCACTGTTTGCTACATATCAATGTGTACAACAAACAGCCAAAAATAGGAAGCAGTTTAAATTGCAGCTTGTTGGTTCCACTGACGAAATGTCTGATCTACTCAAATGTGCTTCAAAATGTCTTCATAGTGGAGGGCATCAGCTTACATCACAGCCAGAGACAACCTGAAAAGAAACATTCCTCTAGAATACACATGATCCCTTCTGTCATCTTTCCAAACACTCCAACATTCATAACCCCACCCTACCTCAACACACACACACACACAGGCACACACACACACACCGCGATAACCTTTGTGGCCCTTCTCAGCTGGTACGGAGCCCCATATGCTCTAACTCCTGTTGTTATTGTTGTTGTTTGGCTGTCTGGCTCATTTGATGTGCGGACCCATGACAGTGTCCCGGACCCCTTCCAAGTTCTGCCTGGTGCCTGTGCTTGTGTGAGAAACAGAGTGTGTGTGTGTGTGTGTGTGTGTGTCAGTGTGTGTTATTAGTTCTGCGGGCCTGTGATACACCACCACCATCAGGCTGCATCTACTGGCTTCAGCAGTTTTTAGGATTCCCCTTTCTGTTTAACTCCATCTCTCTCAGGAGGTGGAGTTGTCATATTTTAGAACGTTTTTGTTTACATTAGCATAATTTGAGCGATTAGGCAGATTTGAAGAACATATTTAAATTCAATCTCAGAGTAAAGTTCTTTTCAAATTTGTTGCTCATCAAATTCTAATTCAAATTTGGGGTTGAAACAATTGATCATGATTCAATTAACCAATAACTAGGGCATGTAGGCTAAAAAAGGCAATTTTCTGAATGAACAACATTCATAGCAGTAATTAAACCAAAACTATAAAAAAGCCTGTAAATTTTGCACTACTGAAAAATGCGGAAGTAGTTTTAGCTTCGCCGAGCTTAAATTCTATAAAAAGCTAAATTTCCTATTGAGCTCATTTTGCTATCCAATTATTAATCAATTACTTAAACAAAGTCTATAAATGATTTATCAAACACTAAAGGAATCCTACGTTACTGCATTTCATTAAAGTAACTGAATTATTTGGTTATTTTCATCTTTTGACATGGGATAAATAAGACTTAAGCGGTTAAATGAAAAATCTGCAGAAAGTACCAAAATATTTTCCCCGATTAATTAAGTAATCATCCGAATAACTGATAGATAATCAATTACTAAAATAATTGCCAGTTGGAGCTTAATTCAGACATTTTAATATAAAGTTTGAGTATTTTCCTTTTGATGATGAGCTTAATCGTTTCCTTTTTCATCACCTGAAAACAGACATGAAATAACTAATGACAAATAAAACATATGCAAATTTAATACGTAGATAGCTTCAAGTGCAAATTCAGAGGATTTGTACAACTTTACTTGTCAACTTTATCCGAAATGAAACATTTTGGAAACGTTACAACTGTAAAATGTAAGCTGTTCTTCAGATAGCAGCTCCGTGCAGAGAGCAGAGTAATTATCTCGTTATTAGTGCAGACACTAAAAACCAGGAAACTCCCGCGATTGTCAGGCATGAGAACATTAAACTCGAAGCCTTTTCAAAGGATTATCAGCACCTGTGTGGATTCCATAAAGTAAGGTATAACTTTGGGTTTAGGCTTTTCTTTTTTTACCAATCAGTATTAAGGTCCTTGCAGAAACTCAACACTTGATACCTGTTGTAAATCTGGTGCCTATGATGTTCTCAGCCCCACACCCAGCAAGCTGGGTGGCCAGGATTTGCACAGTTTATTCCATTATACGACACTGAAAGCAAGGAGCAGAGTTTACATACAATCACCTTGAGCCATACAGTTACAAGATGAATTATCAACAAGCCATATCAAAACAGAAAGAAAACATTCCAGTACTTCTGCTCCACTTGGAAATATTAAGAGGAGTTTATTCAAGATGCTGCCTGCATGAGTTGAGTCATATATGTAGTTTCAGGTTTTCTGAGCTGCTAAATATACAACCATGACTGGATTATCAATTACGTAATTACTGAGTAAGTGTAGCTAAGATACAGCACAGTGTGTTCATTTTTTAAAAGCTTAAGTTATCATGCTTGAAGTCTCAAACTAGAACTCTATCAGAAAAGTCAAAATAATACGAGAATAAACTCACGAGAATAGTCATAATAGTATGTTTTTAAAAATAGTAACAATACCAAATTAAAGTCACAATTTTACCAGAATGAAGTCAGAATAATAAGAGAATAAAGTCATAACATTATGAGAATAAAGTCAAGGTAATAATTAAAAGAAAGTCAGAATGATTGAGAATAAACTCATGATATTGCCAGAATAAAGTCGTAGTGTTAGTAGAAAGAAGTGGTAACTTTCTCATAACTCCTACACAAAAAAAATATGAAACAATTAAAATGAGGAATTCTGAGCATCTTGCAAAGTTATGCTTTGGTACTGGTTCTGCAAATAACGTCAATTTTTTATTAGTAGTGGGACTTTTGTCTCGTTTGAAGAAAGAATCACATGAGGGCTTGATAACTATCAAAGCCTTCATCTCAATAAAGCAATTTTTATAGTAAATTCATGACTTTCTTCTGGTAATATTATGGCCTTTTCTGCTAATGTTATGACTATTTTCATAATATTGTCAGTATTCTCATCATTTAAAAGAAAAAATTCTTTGCCTGGCCTTATTGCTCCATCATACGTTGGTATTGGGGATACATTGGCGTTGGTCATTTAAAGAACATTTGATCAGCATTCATTAAAAACATCTATCTTTTCTTAAGAATATATACATGTTATCGTGGTATGATGACATTTAAATAGACCACAAGTTTTCAGTGAAAACCTGACTTTAGAAATGATCGGCGCTACAGTTTAAAACACTGCAACGAGGTGGATGGCCTTACGCAGGGTTTCTGGCCATCTGTCCTACATACTGCCGCCCATGCCGCCTGCCCACATGCTGCAGAGCTACAAGGACACATTACGTCCTCTTAGCCCTTCACCACTTGGCAGCGGTGCGAACCATAACAACCGGTCTTTATGGAACCCACTTTAAGCAATAGCTCTTATTGCTTTTGGAACATGCGGCGACGCGCTCTGGGAATTCAGGACCTTCCTCCTCTCTCTGGCTCTGCCGAGCTGCGCCCTTCCAAGACCTCCTCCTCTGGAAGTCTTTGGATTTCATTGCTGAACAAATGTATGCGGGGGAGACATTTATCATGAGCCGCATGCCGCTGGAGACGGCATCAGTGGCCATTTTGCAGGTCTGGTCAGGGAAAGACAGGAAAGGGGAGCTTCGCTGCGAGGGAATGACATTTACATGTATATTTACATTTATTCACAGCTGTTGCCGAATGGCGGCAACCTCAAGTGGCTGAGGGGAGGACTAGAAAGGTCACAGCCTGTGCAAGCATTAAGGCTTTATTAAATTTGTGCGTTAGCATCACCTACAGACAGATATGTTTTAGATTCTAAACTCAGTTTACAAGATAAACGTGTTTTTTTTTATATGTTTCAAAATGCTATATTTTCTTTGATTTACTTTGTCTTTCTCTATATCTTCTCTGTTTCATTGTTCTATTGTATTTACGGAAAATATAATAGTTTGCATATTGTATTTAGTAACATTATGAGAATATGTAAAGTTTTAATGAACTGAGACACTATTCCTGCATGATATTTGGCAAATACATCTATGCTAACCATCCCTTTGTCCTTCTTTGTAACACATTCCATCTTTCCCAAAGTCCAATCAGGACATGCGTGATCAATTTAAGGAAAA
The DNA here is from genome assembly GCA_903066825.1 of Alfaro cultratus. Lineage (NCBI taxonomy): Eukaryota > Metazoa > Chordata > Actinopteri > Cyprinodontiformes > Poeciliidae > Alfaro > Alfaro cultratus. The sequence continues at coordinate 7,620 of CAEFZX010013276.1, read as the reverse complement.
ACATCCATGAATGTAAAACTGAGATGCTGTTTATGAAACAGTGGGGTAACTTTTACGTTACACTTACTCTGTGATTAGTAGCGAGTTTAGGTAACCGAGTCTCAGTTCACAGCATGTCAGTGATTCCTTTAATCCGTAATCAGACGTTGTAGTCAAAACAGACAGAAAAAACCTCATGGCGAAGTAAATGTGGAGGAGGTATAACAATCTGTTGTTTTGATAGAATAGTGAGTGAGCTTCCTCTAAACCTGACACACACTCCAGACTCACTGAGCAGACTGGCAAGGATCACATTGGTATCTTTCAGAATGAGCCAGCTAACTAGCTAAAGTAATAATTTGGCAATGGCAGCAGAGGAAGGAAAAGAAGCCATTCAATTAGTGTTGGCCAAACTTTCAAATATTGACCAAATAAAGCAAGATGAACATTTAAGACAATTTAATGCTGGCAAAGATGTTGTGGTCCTACACCCCACAGGGGTTTGGAAAAACTAATTTGGGATGGTTGTTTACATCGCACGCTAGCTTCATAGCATAGCTTCCTTCAAGATTGAGTTGGCACATTACATACAAATTGGGTAAAGTCTTATTTTATGTTTCTCAATGGCCAAGGGTTCAGATTGTCTGTACAAAGTAAAGCGTAGAACAAGGAGCTTGTTTTCACCAGGATAACCAAATAAACAATCGGATGAAGTGCAGGGTACAAGAACCGTTCCTCTATGTAGTCATGCTCCAGTTGATTCACATGAAAATGTTGAAGCAAATAGTTTCCATGAGATGAACTGAAAGCATCTTTCTTTTCAGTAAAAGAACAATCAGAATAACTTGGTAGAACCTCACCACGCAAAACTTTAGCCATCCATTTTATGATGAATCCCAGTAAACTAGCTAATATTGTATGCTTATTAAAATGACCAGATTGAAGGTTATTTTGCTAAATCAACTGTGATTTACTTGGATTTCTATTGCCTAATCCAACGTGGTTCTACTTATATACTTATATAAGTACAACGATATATAAAGATGACCCAGTGGTTTACAAAAACAGCTAGATATAAAGAGAAAACATATTTTTTCTAGCAATGACAGTATTGCCCTCTCCAAGTTTTAATACGTTTTTCTTATCCTTAAATTGCCCCAGCTGTAAATCACAATATTTACAATTTGTGGATGAAAAAATTTGCATTTTCAAAGTCGCTATTTTTTTTATTTTTTTTTGCAGAGATTCCATGTTTTGTTCCATGTTAAATGTTCTTCCCTCAAATTGATTAACTTCTTCCGCAAACGATTCCAACATTTCAGTGTCAACTTCAAAAGACTGAGGTGCCACTTCATTGGCTTTTTCCCAGCATCGGAGCAATAAAAGCTAAAATGAATCCAAAACACCTCCTGTGTTTAAGTGGGAGATGCTATGGTTTTTTTCCCCCCTCGTTTAATGTGTTAGATTACATAATTAGTTAGTTCCTAGCAGGAACTGCAGCTGTGATAATTCTCTGTTAATCACATCAGCTCACAGTTTTTTTCCCCTCCTTTAAACATTTAAATAATTCTCCCAAAGAACTCTTCTTATCTCTGGAGATGTCTACAGCAATGATTCAATTAAACAGCAGCAGTGAGAAATAAAGAGAGAGGGGGGAAAAAAAACCCATGATGGTTTATTTTCCATATATTTGGCTTTGGTTAGAGGGAAATATTCATTTATTCTAATCCTGAACTTTACATTTTAGTATTCCGCTGCTTCCGACAGTCACTTTTATCAATATGGGAACAGAAAACCTCCTGACAAAATGACAAACGACACCCTCCGATTCACGCATGCACATACAGTATTCATGCGCATGAATACAATCAGCTTTTAGATCCACACATATGCACATAAAACACACCTCCAGCAAGTTCCCTTCAAAATTACATTTGGCCGAACGTAGACACCGGCCTTGGAGCCCGCAGCCCCCACACAAAGCTCCGAGCTCCCCTTCATGTCCCTCTCAGGAGCCAAAATGGCGTCCATAAATCAATGAGCTAGATGTAATCAGCAGTGTCCAGAATGCAAGAGGGCGAGGCTGCGGAGCATAATGCGACTGGTTCTCCATTGTCATTCAGCAGCACAGAGTGCCTTGGCTGCACCTGATAAGGGTCTGCTTAGAGTGAGCCATAAATCACCGGCACTGCCAACCGCTCCTATACTGGCTTCACACAAGAGAAGAAAGAGCGCACGGGAGGAATGGAGACGGGAGGAATGGAGCACAAAGAGGACGAGGAACGGGCTCGAAGACGTGGTGGAGCGAGATGGCACCGGACGGGGATAAAAACAGAGGAGAGATCCAGTAAAGAGGCCAAGTGTGGAGCCTGAGAAACGGTGTGAAGAAGAGGCCATAGAGCGAAGATTCTCAACAACGAAGAGTTAAGAAAAAAAGCCTTGCAATCAAGGAGATATTAGAAGACGTCGGATTCGTCCTCCTGCTTCAGGACAAAAAAAACCCAAATGAAATGAATAAACCTGCTATATAGAAAATCAACTCCTGTCCAAACTGATTAGTTAAAGGGGCAGAGCTATGTAAGAATGTTTTGAATGTTACAACCAAATGTTATTCCCTCATCAATAACATACCTGAAGTGTTGCCTGGATTCGTTCATGCATGTCTGAGAAATCCGTTAATCTCCCATGGCAACCATTCAGCTGTGCAAGACGCCTGGGTGGACCTAGAACCGTCTTCAAAGAGGAAGCTCCTCCTCGGAGATGCGGTTTACAAGCTTCAGCGTTACAGAGCCGCCCTCCACAGCGGCTACCCCGCTCTGCTCCTTCAGACTAGCCAGCAGTAATTAGCAAACACCTGGAGGAACTGTGCATCTGCTGAGCTCATTGTACGAGCTACTTCTTAGTCCAACTCTGGTGAAAACGTTGTTAAAGGGTTAATAGAGGAGACATGTTTCAGAAAGAGCAGGAGTTTTTAAAGAGACAGAGTTTAAAGCAACTAAAGAGAATTTCAAGGTGTTAAATGATGAAGTCAAATTTCTTTTACGTCTTATTTGATATATACACAGCATTTTTATAAAAACTGAATGTAACATAGTCACTTGATTGTGCTATAAAATCAAACTACTTGCTAGAAAACATATAATAATGCGCTTTTAAAAGTAAAACAGAGAAATCAGTCTATTAAACTAGTAAGGAACAATGTTGTCTTTATAACAGGACAGAAAACTCATCGCGTCACAAGAAGTTTCTTGGTTAAATTAGTTTTTGCAGAAATAGCATTCAAGTAATAATATACAAATATTTGCACCGATGAATTTTAAATATTTTCTTGATGTACCTTTGGCAGCAATGACAACCTCACATCTTCTCGGGTATGCTTGACCCTCCTGTTTTGGAGTATTTCTCCCTTTTTTCTCTGCAGATCCTCTCAAGTTGTCCAGCTCCATCAGTCGACGACGTTATTGGGGCTTTTCAGAGACGTTCAGATGGATTTACATCCCAGCTCCCTCTGGGAAACTCCAGAACATGCACAGACTGTTCCTGAAGTGATTCCTTTGTAGCTGTTTGCTTTGGGTCGCCATTCTGTTGAAAGATGAGTTTTCACTTTAGTCTGACTTCCAAAGCACTTTGGAGCAGGTTTTCTTGACTCTCCACTCTTGGCTTCCATCGTAACCGAACTACGCAGATTGGTTCTCAAGGTCCTGGCAGAATCAACACCTAACCCCAAAAGACATCCCCGCAACATGCCTGCTTTATGTTTTGGATTTTAGCGTTAGGTTTAGACTTTGTTAGTATTTAAATATATTTTCTGTGTTTTTGCATTATCCTTCATGTCTGCTTTGTTTTGATGCAATTTAAGCAACTAGTAAGGAACTTCGACATTAATTTGTGACCACACTAGTGAGCCAACATGCTCATGTTTCTAAGGAATTTTCTCTATTTAAGATAACAAAATAATTTTAATCCATTCAAGCATTGTAAAATATCCCAAACCACGCTATAATAAAAAAAACATATTTCTTATTAACATATAGACGTGTAGTTTATCTGTGCTTAATTAAATATATAAAATAAAAGAAAAAAGTTTTATTAAGTGTTCTTACCATGGAACTGTAACTGGGTCCATATTAATAGTTGTATATTTTCGTTTTGTTTACACTTGACTGTTCTTGTGTTCCTCTGTGTCTGCTATAAGGGGTGTGGTCCTACTTTCTTCTTCTTTTGTTCAGGGTCCTCCAGGACTATTATAAATATTAAGTTATTAATTTCCTCTTCCCTTTTGTTACTGGTTCCACTGGGGAGAGGCGGGTTTTATAATCCATTGGAATCCTTTCATTTATATTGTTCAAATGTTTATTTTTCCTTCTGTATTAATGATAGGTGTTTGGATATTTTCGTTTGAGTTGCTATCATGCCTTCATAACATTTGCTGCATGCTAACATTATTATTTTGTATAGATCGGGTTGGAGAACTCGAGCACATGCTATGTGCTAATGCTAATATCTCCCGATTGACAGATTAAATAAACGGAAACTGCCTCCAAACCCAGACTTGGTGCCGATCACCTTGTCCCTAGTGGGGTCAGAAGGGGAGCTGGTGTCTATCTCCAGCTAATGTTTCGGGCGAGAGGTGGACCCTGGACAGATCGCCAGGAAACAGAGACGGACATGACAAACAACCATGCACACACACATCCAGGGAGAATTTAGAGAGACCAATTAATTTGACAGTCATGTTTTTGGACTGTGGGAGGAACCCAGCATGCACAGGGAGAACATGCAAACTCCGTGCAGAAAGACCCCGGGCCGGGTATCGAACCCTGGACCTTCTTGCTGCAAGGCAACAGTGCTACCAACTGCACCACTGTGCAGCCCTACAGAGCTCCGCTCGTATTCCAGATAAAAACCTGAATGAACAACAACTCGCATGATTCGCTGGTATACTCTTTTTATTCTTTTTAGGCCCGAGCAGCAAAGCGCTGCGAAGGCCTATTGTTTTTGTACTGTTTCTTATTATTAGGCCCGAGCAGCTAAGCGCTGCGAAGGCCTATTGTATCTGTACTGTTTTATTATTAGGCCCGAGCAGCTAAGCGCTGCGAAGGCCTATTGTATCTGTATTGTTTATTATTATTATTCTCCCCGCGAATGAATTGCCTTTTTGGGGCCTTTATCATATTCAAAAACTCACCAAACTTGGCGGACGCGTCAAGGTTGTTTAAAATTTACGTATTTTAAGGTCTACGCAAAAATCGCAAACAAAACAGCTCAACGGCGCCACCTAGCAATTTTCAAAGGAACCTTTCCTATTCACTTACTTCATCGTAGAGAAATGAAATTTGGTACACTTGTACAGCTCCCCAAGACGCTCAGAATTTACAATTAATGTCATAGTGCAAGTATCACAGAAAGTCGGCCATTTTGGATTGAAGGTCCCATTTTGACCACGTTTTTGCCGTTTACAGCCCTCGCATTTGATCTATCTCCTCCTAGGGATTTCGATCGATCGGCTTCAAACTTGGTCAGTCTGTTCATAAGGCATGTCTGATCTAAAGTTATCTAAACGGTGAGTTTTTGAGCATGCTGAAGGGGTGTTACCAGGGGTCAAAGTTCACATACACGCCATGAAAACATAAACTGTTATATCGCCTACACAAAAACACACAGAGGCACCAAACTTTCAGTGATTGATCATCATCAGGTGTCTTAGAAGAAGCAACGGTGAAATGATGACATCACTTAGGCCACGCCCCCTGAGAACAGGAAGTGTCATGTTTTGCTGTAAACGGTCGCTATCTGACCCCTTTGACCTAATCAACATGAAACTGTGTCCAGNCACTGGGATGCATCCTTATCCACCCCCCGACAGGAATCTGTAACAAAATTTGGTGGGCGTGGCCTAATTTCTCCATAGCGCCCCCTAGAATATTTTAAATGATCAGCCCCAATCCATGATTTAACCTAGAATTATGAAACTTGGTACACATTTGTATCTGGTCAGGATGTACAAAAAAGTCTCTTGGAGCGATGGTCTAAACCCAACAGGAAGTCGGCCATTTTGGACAAAAGCCTTCATTTTCTCTTTTTTTATAGACGTCGTATCTGATCAAACTCCTCCTACAGTTTTTCAGATGCAGACTTCAGAATCACTCAGCACACTCTTGAGGGGTCAAAGGTCAAAAGTTATCAAAGGATTTCCCGTACATCAAAGCATGTGGGCGTGGCTAAGTGTCAAACTTTGACTATTTGCCATGAAACATCAAGGTTCAATAACTTCCACGTGAAAGGTTACAGATTCATCAGACTTCCTATGTCTCTCTACAGACCAGTCCTGATCACATTATCATGGTCAGGTGACATCATCACTTTATCCCTGCCCACTTCAAACAGGAAGTCACCTGTTTTTTATGCTGGATATATTACTTATTTTCTATGATTCATATGGGTTTAAACCTGTGCAAACTGACTTTAAGTGATAAGATGATTACCTCTGTCATTGCTGGATGAACCATGTGGGGGTGGCAAAATGGCGAATTGCAGTCCCTCGCCATAGCAGAGCTATGTGCACATAGCTCCCATATTTATATTTACACACAATATTTTATAGCTTCTTGCTACTACTCTCTGTTTATTATTGTTTAGATAAGTTTCATATTTAAGTAAATATTAGTATTTTATTTGAAGTCTGATATTTTTGATTTTCATTATTGGGTCTTTAGTTTAGTCAAACTGAGCTGCCCTGTTATTAGTTTTTGTGTTATTTGTATTCTTTTTAGTTACCCCTATTGTGTCTTGGTCTGATCAGCCAATATTTAAACCCCTGTGTGTCATTTCTTGTGAGGTCAGTTATGTCTGTTTGTTTATGCAGCCAGTTTGGTTATATTGTTTGCCTGAGTTCAGTTTTGTTCATTTGACCTCTTTTATGAGCTCAGTTTATCTTTTGTACTTTATAATTTTTGGGTTAAAATAAAAAACCCTATTTTTCAAAATACATCCTGTGACTCCTCCTGTTTTAACTCGGTCCATCACACTAATGTTCTACAAATATGTAGAAACAATTTCTATAATCAACCATATTCGCCCCTTGGTGTCTCTATTACTGCAGACATCATACTGAGGTATCAAACTTTCATTGATTGATCATTATTGGGTCTTGTATAATACACAACGGTCACTTCATGACATCACTTTTGCCCCGCCCACTTCTATCAGGAAGTCACATGTTTTTCCTGCTGTATCTCTCAGTTTTATTTACTCTTATTATTTATGTGGCTTTAATCCTGTGCAAACTGACGTTAGGTGATAAGATGATAACCACTGTCGCTGCTGGCTGAGCTGTGTGGGTGTGGCCAAATGGCGAATTGTAGTCTTTTGCCATATTAATACGGTAGTCTTTAAATAACACATGGAGCATCTGATTGGCACCAAACTGGATATGTATGACCTTTGTTCACCTCTTAAGAGCCCCAATACCTTTGAAATGCTCTTTGTGGACTACAGCTCTGCTTTCAACACCATCCTCCCTCACAGACTGGTGGACAAACTGGGGGACCTGGGTCTCCCTCACTCCACCTGCATGTGGATTATGAGCTTCCTGACCAACCGACAGTACAGAGTTAGGGTGGGAAAACATACATCCACTGC
>CAEFZX010013274.1:0-26514 GCA_903066825.1 Alfaro cultratus | reverse complement strand
TGCTGCATTGTGCTGCAGTGTGCTGCATTGTGCTGCATTGTGCTGCATTGTGCTGCATTGTGCTGCATTGTGCTGCATTGTGCTGCATTGTGCTGCAGCTTGCTGACTGTGACGTCGTTGTTGTGAGTTTGGAGATCAGCGTCGAGTTGTAAATGGAAACAGAACCGACTGAGTTTATTAGAAAGAACAAACAGGATCTTCAGTCCACAAAAACCTTCTGTGGTGAAAACAAGCTTGTGGCAAAACACCAAATCACACTAACAGAAAAAAAACTGTGTTCTCACATACTTTACAAATGGCTTAGTCAAAGTAAATCCAACTCAGAATTTCTTTATGTATCACTTCTTTGTTGATGAATGTTGAAAAACGTGAATTTTCCTTCAACATCTAAGCACCAGTTTGTGCCGCTCTGTCCTGTACTGAAGTTTTGTTTAAAGGTTTCTGTTGCTTTATTAAGACAATGTGTGTTTTTATTTTAGTTTTTACGTTTTTCAGGAAACATTTTTGAAGTTAAACCAGAAGAAATATTGTTAAAAATCAACTGTGAGTAAATGAGAGCCAGCAGAACAGATGATCATTTTAGTTTATTTTGAAATCAAGCAGTTTGTAACGTAACTAAACTACTTTTTGAAGGATGAATCAATAATATGTAGTCAGATTATTTATGGCGAGACGATACTGACAGCACAACACTGCTCCACATAACCCCACTTTGCTCTGTAATTTGACCCAATAAATGTTTAATTAACTCTTTGTAGAACTAAATGTTCAGTTATACGAGTTCATTTAGTTTAGCACAAGTCAGAGGGCCGCTGTGATATTGACTGCTACTGCAGAGCCTTAAATTAACAACATCTAACTTCCAATGTTTAGATCAATAAAATGTTTTAGAACTGAATTAAATGTAAACAAAAGAGTCCAGTTGAGATTAGTTTGTTTGTCGGTATTATTCTAACGTTTTCTGGTAATATTATGATTTATTGTTGTGCAACTTTATTTATTCTTGGACTTTCTGATTTGATCTGGTAATGAGATTTTATTGTCTTACAAGAATAACTGAAAATTTACTCCTAAGTTAGTTTTGTCTTATTTTGAACTGTATTAAGATATTTGCATCAACAGAGCCGCTGTGATACTGACTGCTACAGGAAATCCTTCAAATCTAGAGCAACTCTTAAATAATGAGTTTCAGCAACATTTAACTTCCTGTTTGGGATCAATAAAGTGTTTTAGAACTGAATTAAAGGTGAATTAATCATTCGGCTGCGTTTAGTTTATTTAGTTAGAAGGAATAAAAGACAGTAAAGCTGCTGCTCTTCGTTTCTGAGCCGTTTCTCCCAACAGGAATGCGTTGGGAGAATCGCATTCCTGCGTTCATAATGTGATTAGAGAATCGACTCGCTAATGAGTTCAGCAGTTCATCGACACGCTGGGAGGAGTGGGAACAAAAAATCCACCTTTCTTTCCTCTGCAGCCGTTTCCTCGTGTCTGACAGAAAAAAAAAACAAGGATTTTTCTAGTTTGAAAAGTTGAATATTGGCAAGAAAATCTGACATTTTGAGATTAATCCACTTTTGAAATTTGAGTTTCAAAAGTGGATTTATTTTATTTTATTTTTTTACTTTTGAAACTCTTAATCTCTATTTTTTTTAACAAATTTTCAGATTTTCAAACTGAGAAATTTCCTAATTTTTTATATTTTTTTCAAATTTTGGAGCTGATACATTTGCAAGTTTTTACTAGAAAGTCTCTGATATTAATCTCAAAATTTCAGTTTTTTACTTGCAATTTTTTTACTTTTGTAGCTCAGAAATAAATAAATAAAATTCTAGAGAATTCTTGAGATTTTCTTGAGCTCAGAAGTTTCCTGTCTTTTCTCTGGAAAAGTTTATTTTTTTAGTGTAAATTGACTCTTTCTTTCTATCCACGCTGGTCCTGCTCTCCGGTTTTCCTGTTCTCCCTCCATCATCCAGATTAACAGGATTTGGGAACTAAATCGTGTTTCAGTTTCCAGATTTTCTGTCAGATTAAAATGCTGCAGTGGAGTCAGAGGAGGGATTATTCTGGGATTATGTTCCCGTCAGAGAAAACTGTCTCCTCCTTTAATATGAAACAATCTGATTCTTATTTAATAAAGCAACAAGTTTTCATTATATCTGTTAAGTTTATGTACATATTAGGAGAAAAGCTTCTGGTTATAAATGACCATTTCAGTCTTTCTTTTAAATATTATTGTTTGTTTCTGCTGCTGATCATAATTTGATGATGTGTTAAAAGATTAAATATTTTCTTGCCTATAAAACTTACACCAAAGTATAACTTCACCAGATCCCAACATTTCTCATTTTAATTTATTATTTTTTTGTGTAGGAAGTAAAAAATTATAAATTTATTCACTTAATTTTACGACTTTATCTTCAGGTGATTTTTTTTCTAGTACTTTACAACTTTATTTTTTAATATTACAACTTTGTTATACAAGTTTTTTCTTGTGTTATGACTTCATCCTTGTATTATTACACATTTATTTTTGAATTATTTCAACTTTATTTTACATGTTATTGTGCCTATTCTCATGTTTTCACTGTTGTATGACTTTATTGTCGGGTTAGTATAATTTTATTCTAGTAATATTGCTAATTCTTTCTCGCATTACTACGACTTCATTGTCTTATGACTTTATTCTCCTAATTATATTTTTTATTATCCTGGATCTATCCACACCATCTAAAACAGTAACAGCTTTATTTATTAATACCCCCAGCCTCTGTTTTTACCCCCACTCCACCGTTTATACCTCCGCTCTGCTCTGACAGGTGCAGATATCTGAGAACCTGTTGCCTCTGCTGGCCTGTGTCCAGCGTCAGCCAGGGGTCAAGTCTTCAGATTCCTGGGAAACACAGCGAGGGATTAACTGTGGCGGACATTTTACCCCGACATGGTTTCTCCAGAGTCACTGACAATTAAATACAAACAGTTCAGGATATTTAATAAATTCAGCCGTTTCTCTTACATTAGAGCCTCACTTCTGCAGATAGGAGTCGGTTAGCATGAAGCTAATGGTGGACTCTGTTAGCATGAAGCTAACGGTGGAGTTGGTTAGCATGAAGCTAACGGTGGAGTCGGTTAGCATGAAGCTAAAGGTGGAGTCGGTTAGCATTAAGCTAACGGTGGAATTGGTTAGCATGAAGCTAACGGTGGAGTCGGTTAGCATGAAGCTAACGGTGGACTCAGTTAGTATGAAGCTAACGGTGGAGTCGGTCACCAAGAAGCTAACGGTGGAGTTGGTTAGCATGAAGCTAACGGTGGAGTTGGTTAGCATGAAGCTAACGGTGGACTTGGTTAGTATGAAGCTAACGGTGGAGTCGGTTAGCATGAAGCTAAAGGTGGACTCGGTTAGCATGAAGCTAACGGTGGAGTCGGTTAGCATGAAGCTAACGGTGGACTCGGTTAGCATGAAGCTAAAGGTGGACTCAGTTAGCATGAAGCTAACAGTGGAGTCGGTTAGCATGAAGCTAACGGTGGAGTCGGTTAGTATGAAGCTAAAGGTGGAGTTGGTTAGCATGAAGCTAACGGTGGACTCGGTTAGCATGAAGCTAACGGTGGACTCGGTTAGCATGAAGCTAAAGGTGGACTCAGTTAGCATGAAGCTAACAGTGGAGTCGGTTAGCATGAAGCTAACGGTGGAGTCGGTTAGTATGAAGCTAAAGGTGGAGTTGGTTAGCATGAAGCTAACGGTGGACTCGGTTAGCATGAAGCTAACGGTGGACTCGGTTAGCATGAAGCTAACGGTGGACTCAGTTAGCATGAAGCTAATGGTGGACTTGGTTTGAACTGACAGGATGTGGAGAAAAGAAACTAACATCAAAATCTTATCAAATATTTTTGTTTATCTTTTAGTGCAAATATCTTTTAGTCCATTGGAAATAAGACAAAGCTAACAAGTAATGTCTTAGAGTTTTCTAAGTCAATATTTATTGAATAAGTTTAAAAGATTGTTTTACTTATAAAATGAGAAAAATGTTTTAGGTAAAATAATCCGCCGATTGATTTAAAACAAGCTTCTACATCTTGCTGAAGTTAGTTTTGTCTTATTTAAAGTGCACTAAGATATTTTCGCTAAAAGCTAGACCAAATTTATTGGTAAGATTTTGTGTTTTTGTGAGTTAATTTACAAAGTCTGAACGTAAACATTTCGATCCGGCTCAGCGACTCCATTTTGTTTCTTAACAGGTAAAATCCTGGGTCAGCAGCTTTGTGCCTCACTCATTCGGCTCTTCATGCGTCGGTCTAAATGTGGCCTGCAGCTCTTCTGGGAATCCCTGATGCTCTTCGCCCTGAAGGCTGTTTGGCGGTTCGGGTTGAGGACAGAGAAGACAGAGGATCTGTCTCTGTCCTGCAGCGACACGTCAGCCGTCCATAGTTTGCATGTTTAAGGTTTCTGCGCTGCACAAAGCAGTGCTGCTAAAACGCTCTGCAGCTCTGCAGGCTGCGTATCCATGGCAACGTAAACAGCACCACTGCAACAGCCGGACTTCCTTTACCCTTGGATTTGACACCAGCGGTTCAGGGATTTAGCTCCGTGCTAAATCTGTCAGCGACGCTGGGTGAGTCCCAGCATCCAGCTGGAGCCACTGGATCCCACAAGATTCAGTTTCAACCATAAAACAGGACATTTACAGCCTACGGAAGCCCAGAGTGGACATTTTCAGCATGTCTTTCTCCAGATGATGAGTTAAATTCTCACTCTGACACAACGACATGCATTTAAAAGATGGAATCAGGTTTAACACACCGATCATTGTGATCTTGAGAAAACCACCAGGAAAAGGTTTAAGAAGAAAACTGGAAATAAACTTGTTTCTAAAAATCTAGATATTTGCCACTGATGACTGTAATGTAATGAAAGGAGAGGAAATGACCAAACCTAAAGTCTGTTTTTACAGTGCTCTATTACAAAGGAGTAAATTTACGCTGAAGAAATCAGAAATGTTGAGATTAATTTCAGAAATTTTCTAAAACAAGTTCTGAGTTTGAAAAATTTAAAATTTGGCAGAAAAAAATTTGAAATTTTGAGATTAATGTCAATTTTTTTTACTTTTCTTTTTTAAAAAAGGGAAAAAATCGCTTGATGGGACAAATTTGTATCACTTTTTGAACCACAGTTGGCCCCTGAACCCCACTTTGGACACCTCAACTTTACACCAAACGTCTGAGTTTCTTTTTCAGACCTACAATAATTTGTTCCTTTCCACTTTGTTTTATTAAAATATTCTGTTTACTTTATTACCAAGCAAGTAAACATAAAAATTTAGAATGAAATGATTTTGTATTTTTAATAGAAAAACTTTCAACTTCTTGACTTTGTCCCATCTAATATATTAAATTATGGACATTTGTTTGCAAAACTACTTTTGCTTTAACAAGAAATTTTCAGTTTTAAGAGTTCAAGTCCTAAAATTGAATCAGTTTTAAGACTTTTAGATTGAATCTTGACAATTCAAGCTAAAATAAGAACTTTTCATGAAGATTTTCTCATTTTACTGTGTGACAGTTTGTTGCTGCTGCCGTATGAAGACCCAGCATGGTCTTCCGGTCCGGTCCGGTCCGGTCCGGTCCGTCACTCAGCTGCTCAGACTGGAATGTTTATGGATCCAGCCGCTTCCTCCCGGTTCCGGTACCAGACAGACGAGGCTTCCTGCAGAAACTCTGCGCTGAAATGTGAGTTTTCTCATAAATTCTCCCCTAAAACAGGAAAAACTTTAAGATGAACAACATGAAGCTGAACTGCTCCAAACCACGATGCTCCAAAACGCATCACAGAACTTTTCAAGAGTTTGAGAAGTTTAAAATTTACTAGAAAATAAAGTCAGAATTTTATTTTATACTAATCTCAGAAAATGTCTAGAAAAACATGGAAATTTCTGAGTTTCAAAAGTTTAATATATTTTAGAAACGTTCTGGGATTAATCCCAAAATAATTTCAAGCAATTATTTTACTTTTGTAGCTCAGAAATGTCATCATTTTATCTAAAAACAATTCTAAGATTAAATTCAAAGCTTCAAAATTTTTCTGGCAAATTTTCATCTTTTCAAGCTCAGAAATCTCCTTGTTTCTTTCTAGAAAAGTTTTTTGGAGCAAATTTATTCCGTAGAAACAGACTTTGGGTTTGGTATTTTCTTTCCCTTGAACTAAATTACAATCAACTGCAAATATCTAGATTTTTACCAAATATCCTCTTTTCTCTGCAGTAAATCATCATGTGAGATTAAAATCACTGCTATTGTGTATTTTAGCAGGAAGCAAACAGAAACCTGCTGAAGGTTGAATCCTCAGGAAACAGATCCTGAGGTCCAGTAGATAAACATCCTGTCCGGCTCCAGGGAAAATGAGTGACGGTCTAAAATATCCCATTAGAGGTGAAAACAATGAACCCCAAAAGCAGAAAACTCAGATCAAAGAGGAAAATCAAACAAAGTAACATTAATATTTGCATCATTTTGAAGCTAAATGTTCATATCTGTAAGTATTGCAGAGAAAACTGGCTTGGAAAACATTTTTAGCTTTTCCAAATATTCCTAATCCCATATTGAAATCAAAAACTTGACTTTGACTCCAAAGAAAATCTCAGTTTGATGTGAAAAATCAAATCAATTGAATTTATTTTTAAGCTCCTTCAAAACAACAACCATTAGTTTGATTAACACAAGTAGATTTTTAGCCAGCAGCTCCCACTGCAGGGTTTGTTCATGTGATGCCAAACATTTTAAAAGTTGATATTTGGGTTTCTGGTGATCATGTTTGGCCCAAATCTGAAAATCTATTCTGAAAAATGATCAGCAACCAGTTTCTAATGTTGGTTAACAGTGTTTTACGTTTTTCAAAGGGAAGTTTAACTGAATATCATCTACATAAAAACAGATGTCCTAGTCAAAACAGGGAGAGTGAAAAAGCAGAGGTCCAATAATACAGCCCTGTGGTACACCCCAATAACAAAGAGGATGTAAATCTGCATGTTTTTGGCTCCCATTCAGAGGGAGTTTAATCAAATTAACTTAAAAATTGTGATTACTTTGCTTTGCAGAAAAGTTCACCATGTTTAATTTGTAATATTTTGTCATATTAGAACCACAAATTCAGCATTTTGGGTATGTTACTGGGATTTTCTGTTATCTTCCAACAAAATGCTAGTGAAGAATTAAAGTGAAGTGGAAGGAAAATGATGCAATAATGTCATGAGGAAAAGTATCTAAGCTGTAGAAATAACTAACATCAGACAGAAGAGGAGCGTCTTAATGTCCGTCTCAGACTTTATTTTGTCCTTTTTCTGATTATTATCGCTGTTGGTCACGAAGTTGCACAGCTTGTCCTCAGCTTGTTGCAGTAATCGTCTTCGTGTTTCATCCCTCAGATAAGACGTCTGTGTAAACAGTCAGAGGTTGTTTACTGAAATCCCCGGCCCCTCTTTCGCCCTTCGCTCATACTTGAACGTAATTAAGGAAACGATATTGAATTCAGCTCTGCTTCGGTGTGGGAGTGCCGCCGGGCGTCTGGGCAGACAGCAGGAAGGGAAAGGCAACGTTTTATTGCTGCGTTTAAACCTCAAATGAGAAGAAAAAAGACTCAAACAAGAATTTATATTCATGCACTGAGCAACAAGGACGAGACACACCGAGCGGAGGAGGCGTTTCAAGATGTTCAGACCAAATGCAAAGCAAAAAACTGACTAAATGATTCAACCAAACTCAATGAAAGATACTTAATTCATCCCAAAATGAATATAAATGTTGAAGTATCTTCAGATCCATTGTTGTTGGTGGTGAGGCTGTACACAGGAAGGAGCTCCAGTAGCAGTCAGTCTCGTAGCTAATCTGGAGAGGCCTCTGACTGAAGACTGCTGTATAACAGCTCCATGCTAACATGCTAGCAACTCATTTTCCAGGCAGCAGAGATGATATTCCACTGTCTGTTTTTGCTGTTCCTCTACGGTTGGAGAGATGCTGGAGTAGGGGATCAGATCCTAGTTCATCACCAGGGACACTAAGGTCCTTCTCTCTCTCCCATGAAGCTCCCTTCTCAACTCCTTCGGGGTTAAAGTTCAGGTACTATTTGAGCTTTCAAGATGCTAAATAGCAGCTAGCTGCCATTTGTAAGAGCAATACCTTGTTACCATGGTTACACATCACAACAACTGTTATAGATGTAGAAAAAGGAAAAATCAGAGCTAAAATAACAGAGCTGCTCCGTCATGCTGCCGTCATGAGTGGACGATATTCCACAGCAACGTCCAGCTCTGCTAATCCACTTCATTTGCTTTTGCTGCCTCCTTGGATCAGTACCATTCAGGTTTTGTGTTTTTATCCACCAATGATTGTTGCACACAGGAAATCATCTTAATTTGCTGAAATGTAAACAGAATTAGACCAAATGCATCCTAAATACTGGAATAATAGACGTAATTCAGGATGATAAGTTTCTTCTGCTCCTTGTCAGGCTGGAGTTTAGGAACGAGACTCTGAATCTCGTTAACGAGGACATGGAAACAGCTCAGTGTGTTTCTGTCTGACGCAGAACTCTCTTCTTCTGGTGCATGAATGACTCACCAAAACAATGACTAACACAACATGACCGCCAGCTCCCTTCAAGTGACACTTCACTCTGAACATAATCAGCTTTCATAATGTCGCATTATGAAATAAAGGGGAAAAGGCCAACCCACACAGCGTGAAGCTCTCAGGAACGGTTTCAGAGGAACGGTTTCAGGGACGGACCTCCCAGCGTTTATGGCTCGAACATCGACCGGAGGAAACCGAAACGTTGCAGAACCCGACAGGAAAATGTTCATGCGGTTCTGCTGCAGCAGAGAAGCAGAGTGCTGGAAATCAAAGACGGGAGACTTTCTGAATCCTCTGGAGTCGTCGGCTCCTTCAGAAACCTTTATTATTAATGACAGTTTTCAAATGAACAGCAATACGTTGGGTTATTCAGCCGGTCACAAGAGAAACTAACGGGACGTTTTCCTTTTTCACCAACTTATAAATATTTAGTTACCAAGCCAAATAAGCTAAATATTTATCTAAAAACTAAAAAACTAGTTAACAAACTAACTAAACAAACATTTAGTTAGCAAGCTAAAGAAGCTAAATACTTAGTTTCTGAACTAAATATTTAGTTAACCAACAATTCAAACTAAATAATTAACTAGCAAGCTAAAGTTAAATATTTAGTCTGGAAACTAACTATTTAGTTGGCAAACGAAAACCTGTTATGAGTTAGTTAGCTAATGTTTAGCTAATATTATTAGTGAAATTAATATTGATTATTAATATTAGTTAAATATTAAACTTAATTTATTAAGCTTGCTATTTAGTTAGCATGCTTATTTAACTAAATTCTTTGTTTGCTAACTAAATGTTTGGCTACAAACTACATGTTTTTAAAGGTGAATTTTTAGGTCTGAGATAAAGAAGTTTGCTAAATAAATATTTTATTATCAAGCCAAATATTTAACTACTAATTATATATTTAGTTTGATCATGTGAGCCCATATTTTTCCTCTTATGACAACCCAAATTATTACTGTTATTTTTTATAGTGTAGCTTTACTGCAGAAATGATGAATTCACTGGATCTCTGTAGCTGCAGGAAGTCCATGTTTTATTTCAGCGGTCAGCAGTTTGAGCTGCATGAACAGGTGCATCCAGCAGAAACGCCGTCAGTGGGAGGATTGGAGCAGAAAAGGGAAGTCCTGAAATATTCTCTCTGTCCAAACGGGAAACTTGGCAGCAAGCGGAGGAAGTCATAACTCCAGCTCGGTTACAACCCGTCCTAGTTAAAGCACCGAGTTTGGCTCCATTGGATGAAACCTGGAAGTATTCAGATCAGCTTACATCAAACCTCACAATCAGAGTGTGCAAGTCCAAGAAAACGGGTCGTTTCCATGGAAACTAGCAGCTCTAAAGCCCCATAACTTCCCATAACTCGCTGTGGCTCCTTTCCATGAGAATCAGCACTTTGAGCTGTTTTATACGACCAATAGAAATGATTTTAACTGATTATTTTAACAGCTAATTACAGTTTATTATACGTTAACACACACAGTGGAAACCGTCCTGGCGCCACAGGCTAATTAATACCTACAGGCTTTTTATGTCCAGTCAATCAGCTCCAGAGAAAATAAACGTCGCTCTTGGCACAACTATTTAATCTCATATATTTTATGCATTTTTTGTTTTTGCAAGACTTTTCTATCAGGCAAAAGTTTTGGTCACACACAGACATCTTCACTGCGTTCTGTGACTGGAGACAGAAGACGCTGCTGCTAATTATCTGCTAGCTGGACAACGTTTATGTATATTCTGTGAAGTCTTAAATTCCATTTATAATGGTCTTAAAATGTCTTTAAAAAGTCTTCAGTTAATTTATCTAAACTAAGACCTGAAAATATCTTAAATTCATAAAAATTTATTGCGTTCTGTGACTTGAGACAGTTGAGTCTACCGCTAACTATCTACGAGCTAGCTGGCGTTTTGTGTTTATAATGGATAACTGCTCATTTCTGTGACGATCTGGGTCTTAAATTTCATTTATAATGGTCACACTATGTCTTTAAAGGTCTTAAATTTAAGTATGTGTTGTAAAAGCTTAGAATATAAACACAAATACTTTGTATTTTTCCAAACATTTTCCACTGTAAAAAAATTGTTGGTAATAATTTTACCCCATTATAATAAACAAACCTGTGCGATTCTTAAATCAGTCCAAGGGCCACAAAAGGCCCCCGGGCCGCACTTTGGACAACCCTGCCATATAGTTTATTCATTCTGAGATGACCTTTGACCCCTCAGAGTGAGCGCTGTGCTGGGTGAGGTTTGCTTTACGAATAATCAGTCCTGACCCAAAGTGACCGGAGCGAAAAACAAGGCAGAACAATAGCAAACGAAACAGTTTAAAGCTGAAGTTCCTGTTTTCTGTTGTTTTCTCCCTGAGTGAGGGAGTGTGTGAGGCCGTCCGCCGGGGCGGGAGCCTCGCTGCGTTGGGAAACTGGGTTCAGGGTGGGCTGAAGACCCAATCTCTGGAGAATGCAGGAAACCGAAGAGGAAAGGAAGGAAATGGACGCAGATTTTTCTGTGGGATTGCAAAAGGTTCACCAGACTCGTGTTTTTACTTCCAAGACAGAGAAAACAAAAACCTGCTTTGTTCATGTTAATGCATCCTAAAATAAAAAAGGGAAGGTGAAGACTGACGACGGAGGCTTTAATGGAAGGTCATGGGTGGAGAAGAAGAAATCAGCAATAAATAAGTCATGTGTTATGAGTTTTACGTAAATAAACTTCATGAGGTCAAGAAATAGAGGAAACAAACAACTGGGAGGAAAATATTCATGTTTCTAGTGTCTGAATAATTCATAAACGAACCGATTAATGTCAAAGAGATTACAGCATTGAAAACAACCAGCTCTTATCAGCGCTGCCACCTTCATGCTTTCAGCTCTTTTCACGCGTTTAGGAAAAACTGAAAAGAGTTGAGGCCGAGCCGCCCTGCAGGCGGCCAGATTCATTTCCTAGAATCAGCCTGAATGTGTGAATCCACACCCAGGTTTCTCCCCCTTTAATCAGCCAGTTGAGACAAATCTTTGGAGGTGTCAGCAGGCGAACTTCATGTTCCCTGGAGCCGCAACT
Organism: Alfaro cultratus; assembly: GCA_903066825.1. NCBI lineage: Eukaryota > Metazoa > Chordata > Actinopteri > Cyprinodontiformes > Poeciliidae > Alfaro > Alfaro cultratus. The sequence continues at coordinate 14,832 of CAEFZX010013274.1, read as the reverse complement.
TGGACGGAGCGAATGGTTGCTGGGTGTGATCGAGTCCGGCATGAAAAAATACTCAAATAAAGAAATAAAGACATGGAGCAGCTTGAACAGGATACAGACACTTTTTAGCCCTTGAATACATTTTGTTGCATATTGAGAATCTCTAGAAGAGCAAAGAATTTTGATTTAGTTTCTCCTGGTTCTGCATAGATACCTTTATGATCTGTTTAGAATCAGTTCGGTTTTCTCTATTCCCTATTATGTTATTTGAATTATTGCATCACAGTATTTGCTCCTAATCTGCCAAACCAATGTTTTTAATATGCCATTTAACGCCACTTTTGAAACTCTGAAAATTTCCACATTTTTGACGTTTGCAGCTCAGACATTTCCAAGATTTGTCAATAAAATTTCAGAATTTTTTCTAGCAAATTTTTGACTATTGGAGCTGAAAAATGTCCTAAAAAACAAAGTAATGTAAACATATCTGAGTTTTTTTGTAGCACATTTTTGACTTTTTTCAAACTCTGAAGTGTCTTTGTTCTAGCAAATTTCTGAGATTAATCTCAAGTTCATAAATCTCAGATTTTTTCTAGAAATGTTCAGAAATGTCTCTCAAAATTTCTCAGTTTTTTCTAGCAAATTTTTCACTTTTCAATCTCAGAAATTTTCCAAATTTTCCTTGTTTTTGTCGTAAATTTTCAACTATTTGAGTATTTGAGAAATTGTTTTCTGAGATTAATCTCTAAATTTCTATTGGTGAAAATTTACTCCTCCTTCTTTTCTGTCGACAACGGCTCTAACGCTGTCGTTTGTCTCACCTGATGGTCCAATAGACTCGGTTCGATTGACCAACATTTGTTGCATTTCAGCCAGCAACCTGTTCCCCTCCTCGCCTGTGGGGGCGCCGCACCAAGAATCACTGAAGGAAAAGACACTAAAACCTTTGAAAAAGACACTGAGCGCAACTTCCTTCTTCACAAAATGGAAGTAAAAATGGAGTGGCGTCAGATTTTTGTGGTTGTAGGATTTCTCTTTTGTTTTGGAAATCAGTTTCTCTTGCTAGCGCTCGGCTAGCTCGTTTGTTTTGGCCGTATTTATCCAGTAGTTGTTTCAGTAAACCTGCAAAATATTTTCCAGTTTCACAGATAATATTCAACCATTAAATGTACTTTATCCTTATTTTCCCATGCTTCCAATATGAATTTCAGCTAAACTCTGCTGACTATCCACAAGCAAAATATGGTTTCCCAGTTCAAGGACTTAATCTCTCACCAGAGACTTTTCTCTTCATCAAAGTGCAGCAGGTCCAGCTTTCCCTGCAAAATCAAGTCCAGATGTTGGAGCAGAAACTCAACAGAAAGCAGAAGAGAAAACATTTCTTTAACCTTATAGAAAAAACCAGACAACAAGCAGCAGACAAAAGCCACATGAAAGATGCTTTTTGAGGTTTTTGTTTTTCTGCACTGACAGAAGGAAGAAAAAAATCTGCAAAACATGGAAGAGCCTGCATTTAGAAGTAGAAATCACAGCAAAGCAGTTTCTAAAAATGTCTGAAATGAGCCGTCAGCACCTGAAACGTTGGCGGCCATGCTGACTCTTCGTGGCGGGTTGCCATGGCGACCGCTGACCCGGTGCTCCGGTACCAGGCGCTTCCTCTGGGGCCACGGAGAGACCAGGAAACCACACAGCTGGCTTTGGTTGGCTTTAGAAATGATCTCCAGTTTAGACTGAATTAGTTTCTCTCTGACTGGATATTAAATTAAAGTAAAAGTAAAAATGTAAAAGTTGTTACGATCAGCAGACTTACAGCAAACCAAGATGCAATGTGATGCGTAAAGAACTCTATATCTTAATTTAACTTTTCACCTACAGAGGTCGCATTGTTTTTTTGTTTTACCAGAGCAATGCATGATGGGCCGATGATGCGGGTAGATCATCGGCCCATGATCAGATGTATGAAACTCAGAGTTTCATACATCGGTAAACATGAGAAATCAGTTGAAACAAGCTAACGTGACCACCTTGTGATCTACTGTCTACCATATTAGCTACAACTACCATCATTAGCTAGAGCTACCACCATTAGCTAGAGCTACCACCATTAGCTAGAGCTACTACCATTAGCTAGAGCTACCTCCATTAACTAGAGCTACTATCATTAGCTAGAGCTACCTCCATTAGCTAGAGATACCACCATTAGCTAGAGCTACCACCATTAGCTAGAGCTACCACCATTAGCTAGAGCTACTATCATTAGCTAGAGCTACCACCATTAGCTAGAGATACCACCATTAGCTAGAGATACCACCATTAGCTAGAGCTACTATCATTAGCTAGAGCTATCACCATTAGCTAGAGCTACTACCATTAGCTAGAGCTACTACCATTAGCTAGAACTACTACCATTATCTAGAGCTACTACCATTAGCTAGAGCTACCACCATTAGCTAGAGCTACCACCATTAGCTAGAGCTACTACCATTAGCTAGAGCTACCACCATTAGCTAGAGCTACCACCATTAGCTAGAGATACCACCATTAGCTTTAGCTACTATCATTAGCTAGAGCTACCACCATTAGCTTTAGCTACTATCATTAGCTAGAGCTACCACCATTAGCGAGAGCTTAAATAAAAAGGGCTGAATGTTACTCAATATGCAAAAATTACCGTTCTAGCTAGACGCAGCTAGCTAGCGCTGTACCTAGCGTATGTCATCTACCCAGGATGCATTTCGGCATAAACAACCTACAGTATTTTTATCGGGTTGCTTTTACATCTGAAATAAATGTTTCTTGAATAAAGTCTAATACGACTAATCGTTGATCCTTTTAAATGACTTATGTAATTATTTTTGCAATAGCATTCAGGGACGTACAGATTTTCATGGTGGGGAAGATAGAGTCAAACATTGTCTCAGAGCGCATTAGCTTGGAGATCTACCAAACCGGCATGCTAAACTGGGAATTAGAAAATTCTCAGAATTTAAAAAACTAAAATTTTGGTCGGTGCTGTAACTTCTGCTCCAGTTGTGGCTTCACCAGCATAAACGCTCCCAGTTCTCTAAACATCTGTCCCAGTAGAAAATGTTTTATGTGAGCCTCACTTTGTTCCATATAATCAGACCGTCGTTTACTCTGAGTCCGGTTGTTGTGGTCTGCGGTATTGTTAATGTTTTGAAGAGAGCATTCTGTTTTGAAGGAGATATCTTACTTAAATAAATTACTTCTCTGCTTTGAAAAATATAAAAACAGATCAAAAGGTCAGTTTTACACTTTCAAAAGATTTTCTGACTCTAAAAAGACGATGAAACTGAGCTTTAGTGGCAGATGATTAGCTTGTGACAACATAAGTTTGTTTGTTTTTCCATTGATCTTATTGTGACCAAAGTAAAAGTCCGAATCCACCGTCCGGTTCTGGTTGTTCCACCAGAAGTCCAGTTTGACAGGAAAACGGAGCCAAAGGCCAGAGAAAAGGCTCAGCGTGAAGTTTGCTTGCACTCAGATTGAATTTTCTTCTGTTTCTCCTCTTCTTGTCCTCAAGCAGCCCCCTGCTGTGCGGAGATAAAGGGTATAGTTCAGACACAGAGGAGGTTGGGGGGACGTCAGGATTAGGAAGCGTTCCTGAGACCAACATGACAACCGGGGGTTGCAACATTTCCCCCCCAGCAATCCTAAAAAATCAGCTGCAGCTTTTCTCAGAGTCTGGGAACTTTCATATTTTACCTAAAACCTTTTCCTTATCGTTTGTTTCTTAACTGAGAGAATGAGCTCACTGGAGGTCAGACGTGTTTTACCAGCGTTGGCTAACCGTAGCGTTACATCAGAAGAAACATTTCCACACCGAGTTTCACCGATAATACGAGACGTTCGTTATGAAACAGTCTGAATCACGACATGCAGTCTGACTCGGAGAAAGTAAATTAGATTAGATTCATCTTTTCCTGCAGTCGCGTAGAGGTCATTGCTGAAAAAGATGGACGGCTAATTTCTACTTTCAACAATAAAATGACAAGTTTGCTTTCCATCCTCGTGTGTTCAGCCGACCGCGCAGCAACAAACGACCATTTTTACAGCGAAATAAACTAAATAAAAGTGATATTCTGCAAGGTTTTATGACAAACTTTACAGAAGTTATCGCTCAGATTGGTGGTGTTACAGTCTGACGTCACGTCGAATATCATTTCTAGAACACAATAATAAACAGAAATATATATTTTTAGCTACAGTTGTATAATTATGCGTCTGTTTGTAGCTATTTTCACGTTGGTGTAGACGTTGACTTGGGGGCGTGGCCAGCTGCAGCTTGTTTGGATTTAAAGTGACAGGACGCCATAAAACAGCTCAAAATAGGTAGATATATATGGAGCTAAATTGGGGTCATAAAGTTTGCCCAAAAGAAAAAACGCTAAAATAAAAGACTGAACCTGAAAAATACACAAATAAAACAAAATTTGAAACTCAAAAATTAAGTTAAACAAAGATATGAAACTGAAGAAGTTTTGAACCTGAAAAAAACTACTTTTTATGTTTAATGTTTCTCCAGTTTCAAACCTTTATTTTATTTTTTCCAGTTTCAAATCTATTCTTGTTCAGTTTTAAACTCTTTTCCAGTTTCAAATCCTTTTGTTTCTTTTTAAAGTTAAACAAACATTTTGGCCCCAATTTAGCTCCGTATAATATAGAAAACACAAAAAATCCATGATTTCTCTGAAAAATCATCACAATAACCTGATTTATATCAGGATTTGTGAGTTTTCTGCCACCAGACTATGATAAAACAGTCTTTAGTCTTTCAACATTAACATAAATAAGTTGCCCCTCCGGCTCTAAGCATTAATCTGCATGATGACCTGATGTGTCTGCTGCTTGAAGGGGCAGCAGGAGGTCATCCAGCATTTATCCAGACGGCCTCTCCAACCCTTAACGGCATTATTCGACTCAATTAAACTGACATTTGAAGCTTCGCCTCAGTCTCGTATTATCTCATTTGGAGCCGTGGTTTGCACGTACACACGCTCTCCGGTCTGCTGCCTCTGATTTGCAGTTTAAACCCGTCTCCGTGGCCGGGGGGAAGGATTTATCTGAATCATTTCCAAAGAGCAGCGCAGCCTGTCTGCTCATTGTTCAGCCGGAGCCGGCTCGCCCTCAAAAGGCCGTTCCGGGCAGAGCAATCCGAACCGCAGCTCTGACCCTTATCTGAGGTCGCGCAGGTGTCAGGACGCAAACATGGCAACCCGAACGCATTATCCCAGCATGCAGCCTGCTTCCCCTTTATTTGCGCAGCTGAAGGCATTAGTGATGCTGCTGCTGCGTCGCCAAACAGACGAGGAGCCATGAGAAAGTCAGGCTGAATAAACACAGCCGGCCTGACGCGACTCTTCTGTCGCAGCTCTCATATTTTACTTCATATTCAGATGCTGATCCTCACAGTTATCACACTTTTGCACTAAAATCCTGTCCTTAATCCTTAATGTGGATTACACAGTTAAAACCTGACGGCAATAATCTGGGTTACTTGATCTGTCAGAAGAGAACAAAATGGGGCTTCATTTCTCAAAGTCATATTTTTACCATGTTACTCATTGATTTTTAAATGTCACTGTTTCAAACTAAATATTTAATTTACAAACTAAATATTTACAAATTAAATATTGCAGCTAAATATTTACCTTGCTAGCTAAATACTTAGCTTGCTAACAAAATATTAGATTGGTAAATAAATCTTTAGTTAGCTAGCTAAATATTTAACTAGCAAGCAATTAGCTAACAATAACAAGCTAACTGTTACATTGTTAACAAAATATAAAGATAAATGTAGGTAAGTGGTTTTTTGGTGCTAAGTTTGTTGCATTGTGAATAGATATGCATTTAGTAAGCTAAATATGTACTTAGCAAGCTAAGTATTAGGCTAAACATTTAGCTTGCTTAAATGTTGAAATCCAGTTGCGTTAGAGCTTTGAATCATATAGTTTGCTAGCTTTGTCTAAATTAATATCTAGCTCTAAGCAAAACATTTAGCAAGCAAGCCAAATATTTAGGTTCAAGCAAAATGTTCAGTTTATAAACTAAATTGTTACATTGCTAATTCAATATTTAGTCAGCAATGTAAATATTTAGTCCAAACTGAGCATTTAACTAGCAAGCTAAATATTTAGCTAGCAAGATACATATTTAGTTAACTGAATATTTAGCTTGCTTGCTAAATGTTTTGTTCTGAACTAGATATTTAGCTAAGCAAAACTAGCAAACCATATAATTTAAAGAAATATTCAATGCTACTCAGTCTCAACATTTACTTAGCAAGCTAAACAATTAGCTAACTACGGCTAGCTGAGTGGTTAGCTAGCATCCATCCATCCCAGAGCTCGTTGTAAACAGCTGCTCTGCATTTGGGCCGACTGAGCCCAGAAATCAGCTGAACTCTGATCCATCCGTGTTCCAGCGAATGTTTGTTTGTAATTAAGTCAGCTGTGAACGGCTGAACGTCGGCCATCATAAATCACTCTCCCCTCCTCCCTTTATTTGAGCTTTGAGCGCTTTCTTTGATCCGCCCGGCCTGTAACGCACATGTCCCGCTCTCTATTGCTCACAGACGCTCAAAACGCCTTCAAGCTTCAAAAAGCAACTTGTTCAAATTAGCAGCAGCACAACTTTGGATTGCTTTATTCCTTAATTATCTAATTGTTATAAATGTTCTGTCATGTTTTCCTCCACGCTACCTGTTGCTTCCCATCCAGCCGCCACTTTGATCCTGGAAGGGAAACGATTGTTGCAGAGCAGAAATCTGCTCTCATGACAGGGAGGAGAAACTCAATCTGCACCACAGACATCATAATGACTTTGTTTTGACAAAGTGGTTTAAATAAATCCTTAGAAAAAAAACCCCCATTCATCCAAACACGATTAGCTGGATGGGAATGATTCAGATGGACTTTCCTCCATGTTGCCGCAGTAAATTAGCCACAGTAATGTGACGACGTTATAATGACACATAAATGTTCATAATCAGCCTGTTTTATGATCTTCAGTTTCATCATAATCAGAAAGTTTGAGGTTGTGGTTTCCACAGTTTTGACGTAAAACACTTTTTTTCTTTCATGGTTGGAATAATGAAGCCAAACGACATCTTATTTCCAGAGTTGGATGGTAACTAGTTACTTTTACTTGAGTAACGTTTTTTGAACAAAAAAAGTACTTTTTGGGTATTTTACTTGAGTAACTTTATTTCAAAGTATTTCTGCTCTTACTTTAGTAAAATTCCTGGATTTTCTCCCCACTGAATGAGAAACAAACATGTTTTAACCAAAATCTCACCAGACACACACCAGCAGTTTCTGAAGCTTTTTATTGAAAGAAAATTATTTTGAAATTTTTTTTTACTCTTTAGTAATTTCTTTAGTCACGTTTTACTTTTACTGGAGTAAAAACATGGTGCAGTAGTGCTACTCTTACTGGAGTATATTCTGCTTATTTCCCTAAAAGATACAGACAAAAGTGGAAAAGCTGTGTGAAAAACTAAGTTCATGATTTCATAGAACAACCTTATAGCCTTATATTAGCATTAACTGAAACACACTGGATTCCACAGCATAGCTACATGCTAGGATTGTCAAAGTCAAGCTAGCATGACTGACCTACTCCCACTTCCTTGCCAATTTTTTTGTAAATGAAAACTTTTCCTAACCTGTGAAATGTGAGACCCTTGGATCTTGATTTCTAGTTGTCGTAATGTATTTATATCTTGCTGAAAAGTTACGTGTCACTTTTGTCTGTATCTTTTAGGAAAATAAGCAGAGTTGGGCAGCTACATGCTAAGATTGTCAAAGTCAAGCTAGCATGACTGGCATGCTCCCCACTTTCTCGCCAAGGAATTAAGGAATTATTGGCTTAAAACAAACTCTTACACTTCTAAGTTAGTTTTGTCCAAGTGTAGTAAGATATTGACAGAAGAAACTAAGTAAAACATTTTTGCAATGTAAAAAGATTTTTGTCTTCTAAATGTTGGAATAAGTGATAAATCGCCGTGTTGACAGGGCAACCCCTCTGTCATAATACCTACTTGGTCACAAAGCTTAGTGTTAGAGGAAAATTCACTTTTAAGACCTTCCATCCCTCTGGGTATCCATGTCAGTCCTTGTTCAGCTTCAGGCTATTTCTGAACCCATTTACAGCAAGCGCTGTTATTTTGGCTCAATGGGAGCACAGGTGGGCATGCAGTGGACGGAGGCCTGTGTCGTAACAGCCCCAAGAGACGTCACTCAACTGCTGCAGAGTGACAAAGTGTGTGAGGACTGCAGGGAAGCTGTCAGCCCACATTTTATTCCACACTGCAGTGCTTCCCAGAACGGCTCAGAACTACGTTAAAATAGCCTCCATTATGAGTTTATTTGGTTAATACAACTGAACTGAGCAGACTGTAATATTTAACTGCTTCTGCATGGGAATCATGGTGCATATGGAGATTATTTACCAAGAAATACAATAATAAACATTCACAAAGCAACTCACTTTGCAGATTGTTTTTTTGTTTTTATTGAACTTCTTAGGTCTGAAAAAATGGGGGTTAATTTTTCATATTTTTATTGTCATTCATTCATTTATAAACATCACAGTTACAAACCAATTAACTCGCTTGCTAATTGAATATAGTTTGAAACTAAAGTATTAGCTGATTTGTTAGGAAGCTTATTTAGCTTCCTATCTAAGCTAATAATTTAGCTTTGTTAGCTTAGTCCCTAAGCTAGCTAAGAAAGTTTTGATAGCTTCCTTACTTAGCTTACTAAGCTTAGGAACTAAACTAACTAAGGAAGATTAGTTCTTAATCTTAGCTAGCTAAGCTAAGGAAGCTTAGATAACTTTCTAGCATAGCTAGAAAACATACATCGCTTCCTAACGTTGCTAAAATCAAGCCTAGTTGAGAAGCCAAACTGTTGGTTTCATTCATTTATAAATGTCAATGTTCAAAACTAAATATTGAACAAACAAGCAAAATATTTCGCTTTGACTGCGTAACGTTACAAAATGGCTCACCGTATGTTTCAGCCTGGTTCATTTTGGACTTGGTTTGCAAATGTGAAAACATGGACTGTGGTTTACCTGTGCCTTTAATTCAGGTTGCTAAAATAAACATCCATTTACTAGATATCATCACAAACTTGTTGAATGGTTAAAAACATGTTTCCTTTCATGCAAAGAAGTTAAATGTTGAATTTTATTTTTTAAATAGAAGAATCAAAGGTTTGTGGTTGTGTGAGCAGTCTGGCTCTGGAAGTGCAGTGAAACGTGATCTTTGCATTTCGAATGAACTGAAAACGAAACCCGTTTTCCATGCTGCTGATTTCTGACACGGCTGGTAACCGACGGTCGAGACGAGCCGCTGCTAAAACAAACCGGCGCTCTGTTGGCCGTGTAACAGATCCGCCCTGTCCCACAGCCAGAGCGTTCGCCGTCTGGCCCGACGGGGGTTTGAGTTTCCAAAGCTGTGCAGCGCAGCAGCATGTCCCACGTCGGGTCAGCGGGTCAGGACCGCCGGGCCTCCGCTCCGTTTGTGCTCTAGCTAAGATAGATTTGGTCTTTATCTTGGGTTTCTCATTGGTTGGGTTTGACTTTGTTGCTTTTGTATCCATGGTCTGTTTATTGGTACAGAGATTTTTTCTTTTCTAACTAGATGATTTCTGATGAGTTGGTAGCTGAAAACCTGACAGATTAAATCTGTCAGGGTTTGTGACGGATCTGTGGTTCCTAATAACACACTGTCTGCTTTAAATATTTTCTTCATACTGGTTTTTACACACAGTGAAATGTTGTTAGAACATCTAGCTAACTGCAAATCTAGAGATCAGAAGGTTAGCAACTAAAAGCAGTGGTGGACACCTCTAGCTAAAAGGTTAGCTGTGCTAACCTAAAGCACTAATAATGTTAGATCTGCTAATGCTTAAGCAATACATGAACACAGTATTTAGAGTAAGCTAATGCTAAAGCGCTAACTTTAATTCAAATTATAACTGCTTTAGAAGACCTAAGAAATTTATCCATAAAATTATTATAAGGGAAACTAAGTGTGCTAATTTTTTTCAGTTATCTAAAGCAGTAAACGGGACATTAGCTCCGCCACTGGCGTATTAGCTGATTAGTGGAAGTAACGTTTTCAATAGTAGCTAAAGTGTAAATGAAAAATTTGCTCCACTGTTAGACTATTAGCAGAAATGTAGTAACCACTGGAAGTAGCAATTTCAAAATCAGCTAAATAAAAAAATAGCTCATGTGCTATTAGCACATTAGCCGATTCATGGAAGTGTGCCCGCCAGAATGAGCTACAGAGCTAACTTAAAAATTAGCTCTGCTATTAGCACTGGCTACAGTTTACTATTTGACGAATAGAAAGTTTGCCTGCCAGTTGAACAATTAAGAAAGAAGAAATGTTTATTAATGATCCATAACTCTACACTTTCTGTTCAGTTGCTCCAAGTAACGGGGACAGGAAGGCGGATGGAGATGAGCTCCAGGTGAGCGCAGCTGCTATCCATCGACTGAGGCTGTTAGAATCATCCAGGCCTGATGGGTTTCCTCTGAAACCGCCTCCATTAGCTGCGGTTAGAGGAATCAGACTGGAGTGAAGCTGGTTACCGACCCAACGCTGATGGAGGTGTTCACTGGGAAAGCAGCTAATTCCCTGCGACTCTCTACTAATCCGGAACATGTGGGAGTTTTTATCTCCAAAAAAGATGTTCGGAGTTGTAAAAACGTCAGGGAGAAATATGGCTGTGAGGCAAGGGGAGGTGTGAGAGTGTTGTCCTCCTGCTGCTGTTTTATGATCCACCAACTGCGTCAGACTGTTTCCATTCCAAGCGCGTCTTCCAGCCACCGGCTTTCTGCGCCTTGGTGCGCCGCCAGAAACCCGAGATCCCGTCCAGACTGGAGACGAGACTCCGGCCAATATTTACTGGCGGAAAGAAAGCAGCGATGCCGCCTTAACCGAGTCTGAGTAATTTAAAAGGATGTCTGTCAGAGAGCCATTCAAACTGTCCACTGATGGTGAATTAGCTGCGTTATTAATGAAAGAAGATTTGTGAAAATTCTTGAGGAATGAATATCCAACATGACTAAAGGCCTGGAAAACAAACCTGGAGCAATTCTGCCCTCTGGTGGCTGAACTGTCAAACTGCAACATGTCACCTTCTGTAAATACATTAATCCTGATCATGTAAATTAAAAAAAAGATAAAATAATGTTGAATTAAATTTATCTTTGAAATTGTTTATTCTTAATGGGAAATATTTGAATTACAAAATCTGTGATTTTGATTGTAAATCACAAAAACAATAGTGACTAATCAGCATGTAAAGATATTCATTATTTAATGATAAAGTGCTTTTTGAATACATACAGAAAGAAGTCTGTATTTTCATTTTGAGCCAGTTGTGGCAAATTTGCCACAACTGGCTCAAAATGAAAATGAATATCACACACATTGACTTAAATCTTACATTTCAAATTTAAATAATTTAAAATCTTTTATGTGGAAACTGTTAAATAATATTTAGCAGTTCATTCTCAATTAAAAACAAAAGTTCAGAAGTGTGCCCACCACTGGTTTTCAAAATTAGCTAAGGCACTAAATTAAAAATTAGTTCAGCTGTTAAAACTATTATTTTTAATAATATTACAGGGTTAATTTTACCCCGGTGGTGTTTGGTACTAAAATAAAAGTCTGGATTCAACCATTATTCATCCTAAATATGAGTAGTACAGTGCCGTCTCTAAAATTAGAGCACCAACAGAAGACACACATTAATTTTGATCCCTAATGTCTAAAATGTCCCTGACAGGTGGAAATGTGTCCAGAACTTCAGGATCTTTGAGAAGCTGGAGGAAGTCGTCACATTTCTCTGGCCCTTTGCTGAGAACCAGGTCCAGAAGCCCGGTGATGGTTTCCTGTGGGCTGGAGGAAAACTTCAGGTTCTGGTATTCTCTGTGTGTGACGATGGATTTCTGGTCGACCAGCTGCAGGACGTAGTCATGATCGGCCATCAGGCATTCGATCAGCTTCACCTTCTTCTCTCTGACCGTCTTTCCAGCAGGGTGCTCCAAAATTCAGAGCAAACGTTGAAGATATGCAAAAAAGTACAATGAAAAATGTCAATATTTTAAGTTTTTAGAGTTAATTCTTGTTGGACTTTACGTTGGGTTAGAGTCCGTTACCAGGCAAAGATGGTCAGCAGTTCCTGCTGGAGCTGAATGGAAAACAGGAGAAAACACGACGGCGTGTTAAAAAACGTAGAAATTTTTACATTTTCTAAACGAAATGAGGGCATTTCTGAGTTTCAAAATGCCCCTTTTCAAACTCAAGTTGAAAACTTGCTGGGAAAAAAATGCTGAAATTTTTAGATTAATCCAATAAAATTCTCAAGGAAAATACTTTGAAACGTCTGAATGTGAAAAGTTTAACATTTTCTTAAACTTTAAAGTAATTTCAGAAAATTTTGCCAAAAACTTGGGAATTTCTGAGTTTGAAAAGTTTTTTTCTGGAAAATGTCTGAGAATGAGCTCAACATTTTTTACTTTTCCACCTTTTGAACAAGCAGTGCCTTCAACGCTTATTTATGTCTAAATCTATGACAGATCTGGATCTAAAATGGTGGAAAGCATCACAACGTGGAGGGTTGTTTTAATATTTGTTTAAATATGCAATTTCCCTCAATAATCTTTGTAAAGCCAACAAGCTAACAGGTTAGCGTTGACTCTAACCTGACTTGCCTGATGATCTGATCTGATGTTGTGATACGCTGTTAAAAATGAGGCTAAATGTGTAAAATCTGAGTGTAAGCCGTTACCTGAGGGGACCTGGGATGGCCTAATGTTCACAGAGAGGTTTATGTTTCTAGCATTGACTCCGTCTATCCTGTCAGCAATGATGACACTCCCACCTGTTGCAGTATAATGAGCGCCGGATGCAGAATTACCTGATTTAAAGGAAAATTAAGACAAAGACAGAATGAAAATCATCATTAACTCACACAGAAATGAGTGTCAGAGATATTTATCCCTACCAGATGAACGTCCTCTTGGGCTGATCACTGTTTCCACGTTACATGTGAGAGATTTCGTATTTACATTACGGAGTGTTCTGCAGTTCACAACACTGTTTTCATCAGCAAATATCAATGGAACAGCCGAATCTGCAAACACAAAACAATAAATCAGAAATCTGTGATCCATCCTCCTCTTATTTGATAAGATTCCCGTGTATTTATGGCTCTAGATAAAGTTTAAATGATAAATCTGATGAGACGTTTCCCGACCGTCAGAGGAGGATGTGAAGAACTGCTGGAGCTGATGGTACCGTTCCTGATTCCTCCTCAGGATGTCCATGAACGCCTCACAGGTGTTTGGTCCTTTAGTAATGATCATTTTCAGCAGGAGGCTCATCTGCTCTTCCTTCGGCTTCTCTGTTATCTTTTTATTTTCATTTACACTTAAAATGTCTCCGCACTCATTGAGGATGTGAGCAGAATCTGCTGAAAGCCACCGGCTCAGTTTGTCCTGCTGGGACTGCAGTTGCTCCATGTCCTGCAGGGGGCGACAGAGAGCAGCGGGTAACACTCCGCCTTCACCAGAAGAAGAGCAAAGCAGATTCAACTTAAATAAATTGCTCTATTTAGTAAATGAATTAAATTCATCCAAGTACATGATTAAGTTTATTAAGTTGTCAAGTTGAACAAACATCATAAATTAAAATCTTTCAATTAGTTGGAAGCATTTTATTTCATTTGGATAAACCATTCTTGTTTTGCAGTGTTAATTTAAACCAGGGGTCCCCAAACTTTTTCCTATGAGGGCCACATAACTTTTCCCGTCTCCGATGGGGGTCAGTTTGTAACAGAAAATGTGGACGATTGCAAGAGAGCCTAAACGTAAAAATGTATTGTTTTCCAGAAAGCACAATAACCTTTTCTGGATTCTTCACAGAACAAAAGTCAGGAAATAAATAACACTATTTATGAAATCAATAATAACCAAATAACACTCTCTGGGTTCTTCACATAAAAAAGTCCATGGAACATAAACTTTCTGTTGTGTTGTGCAAAATCTTAACAGGTCCAAGTTCAGCTCAGTTGTCAGAGCAGAATAACTAATAGTTAATAATGAAAATAGTTCATAACTAAGGAACATCTTATTGCAAAAGTCCAACTTTATTATCAAATACAAATACACATACCGTATTTGCCAGACTATAAAGCGCACCATACTATAAGCCGCAGCTACAAATGTTTTGAAAAAAACTGGAAACGTACATATATAAGCAGTGATGGCATAGTTACTTTGTAAAAGTAACTTTAATCAGATTACTGATTACTCCTTGAAAAAGTAACTTAGATTACTGACTACTTGATTTGGAAAGTAACTAAGTTACATTAAAAGTAACTTTTTTAGTTACTTTCAGCAGCTGCTAACAACAAAAACGTTCCACCACCTGTGAAAATGACATTGATTTTTGCCAATATTTAATTGTAAGTTATTTTATAATAGTAACATCAACAATGTGTCTCCACTTTTAAAGTTGAACTGAAGGGGAGATTGTTTAATGGTTGCAACAGTACAAAAAAAAAAAAACTTTAGTAATTTATGCATGTTTTTGTGTGGTTCACTGTTGTCTGGAAAACTCTAAGAAGGATTTTAAACCCCCCATATCTCCCCCAGCCTCCAGGTTCTGCGTTACGGCCCTGGGTTTGGCGCAGCGCACAGCGCTCCTCCTGCGGCTCCACAACTCAGATGTCCCGCTGCACAGATTTGTGACACTTATCTTAATATTAATAATTATAATGGCGTTTAGTTGCACAACTTTACGGA